>JAUZST010074643.1:0-21328 GCA_034779995.1 Parotocinclus haroldoi
TTATCCAGTGTGATCTGACGCGCTTTTGCTGTGGCTAAGTGGCGACTTGTGGCTTCTTTTCTGTAGTAAATGGAAATATTAGGCAAAAACCTGTAGGTGGCAGTAGAGGGCTGGGGAAAACATCGGGAGTTTTCAGGTAGTTATGCCAGAGATTCTTCATGGATATTACATATTTCTTATTCGTGTTACGTTCTTTGGTCCGATTAAGCGGAATTTTGGTCCAAATAAGCGAATATAATTACATGTATATAACAGAATTTGTTTCGGTACTTTAGGATTTGGTCCAAATAAGTGGCTGGTCCCATCCACTGTATTTTTAAATTGAAATTGTATGTTTATTTTTGACCAATTATTTGCCGCTGTTAACTGTGCTAAGTGAAAAACCTTCAGAGTTTCTTTTTGATTTGACTATGGAATAGTTGATTAGTTATTACATCGTGCAACCCCTAGAAAGTATATATTTAATTATTTATTTCATGATGCCTTGAAATGAAGACTGTCACTTCACCAATCAACCCTGAGAAGGGGCGGGATTTAACATGACCAAACAAATAATTTATTAAGACCTTGGATGCTCCTTTAAAATAATACCTGCCACTCATCTTGCCTTTTTCACACTCTATAAATTCAGCTGATTCTCTTCTGTAGGAAGAACAATCTCAAGGAAGAAGCTGTTGATTTTGAAGTGTACTTATTATTAATTATTGAATTATTGTTTGGTACTGCTTATCTTTGTTTTCTTTTTTGCATAACACTGACCCTTACATTTATAACTGAAATTAAAAGTAAGTATTTTAATTATGCCTATCATTTTTATATATGAATTTTATTATTTTAATGCCTTTTATTTACTATCCATAATGTAAATTCAGCCACTTTAAGATTAATTATAGTGAGTAGTATAGTTTTATATTTCTTTATGTGATCTTTTTTTTACGAACTTGAACTAAAGATTTCTGTATTTTAGTTGACTTGGTGAACACTGAGAATAATAATCAATCCAACTTAATCAAATTTATCTCAGCTCTTCACTTTCAGATAATCCACTATGTCGTTTGCAAATAACTGTGATTCTGTTTTTATCTTTAGAGTGAAACTGATGTGGAAATTATGTGAACTCCTTTGGATAATTCCAGGACTGCTGTTGTGCTGAAATATTTCCAACATTTGTAACCATCAGCTTCTCATCTTTAACAAGGATTATGTTTAATTCCACAGGGTATACAACTATTATTCTGACTGGGTACTTTGATGTTGGCTGGACTAAGTACATTTATTTTGCTATTCTGATGCTATTATTTGTTGGAACCATACTAGCAAATCTGTTTTTAATTAGCCTAATTTGTGTAGAAAGATCCCTCCACGAACCCATGTGTATATTCCTTTGTTGTTTGTCTGTGAATGAATTATATGTAAGTACTTCATTTTACCCTTTTATTTTGGCCAATGTGTTATCCAGTTATCATGAAATTACAATTGTTCACTGTTATGTGCAGATGTTTTTTCTGTATACCTATGGATCTGTGGAATTTGGTAGTTTAGTAGTTATGTCATATGACAGACACACTGCTATTTGTTATCCTTTACTCTATAGCACCATAATGACTCATAAAAGGGTGTTTATGTTAATTGTGCTGGTGTGGCTGATATCTATAATCAAGTTCACTATCAATATTTTCCTGAGTGTACGCTTAGACTTGTGTGGAAATGTCATAGAGAAAGTATACTGTGACAACTATCTTCTTGTCAAACTTGCATGCTTGGATACATATATAAACAACATCTATGGCATAATCGGTGCCATTGTCACTATGGTTTTTCCTCTGCTGGTGATTTTGTATTCGTACATAATGATTTTGAAAGTGTGCTTGAAGTCCTCTAAAGAGACCACTCAAAAGGCCATCAGCACCTGTGCACCACACCTAGCATCTCTGCTTAATTTCTCTATTGCCTGCTCATTTGAAGTATTTTCAAGCAGATTTAATAAGATATACATGCCTCCTGCATTGCGTGTAATCATTTCAATTTACTTTGTGATCGGTCCACCACTTTTGAATCCTATAATTTATGGTATAAGGCTAACTAAGGTAAAGAAAGCTTTCAGGAAACATTTTACTGTAAAGTGGAGAGTTCTTTAAAAATCCTGTATTGCTTTAACCAAACTGATAGAACTGCTGAATTAAAAATGATTTATTTACTATGATTAGCAGTCGTTGTAGTAATAGCAGCAGCAGTAGTAGTAGTATTCATGTAAGAAAAAGAAGAACTAATAATGCATTTAGATTATGACTGTCGTTTCCAGGTTACGGATCAAATGGACTGTAAATGACTATCCATAGAAGTGGCTAATGTAAGAGCAGACTGGGACAGTCTCAACATACAGTGTGGTCAGTTGGCTCAATGGTTAAAGTAATGAAATGGAATTTGACCAGATGGTTGGACGTTCACATTGTTAGCCCTTGACCTGGGCTGTTAACCCTCAAATGCTTTATAGAACCTTGTAAGAAAGCTCATATTAGTTGCTCTGAATTAGGATGTTTGCTAAGTGATGTAAAAGTGATGCTTTATGCCCAAATAGTAAATATAAAAATATGACAGGATTGCGGTGGGTCTTATAAAATTAAACAGGTTGTTGTGTGCATAGGTAGGTGCATAGGCTATAGAGGGAAAGATAAATGTGGGTACCATTTCATAAAACTTTGCATTATTTAAAAATGTTTACAATGATTGTGGCCTTAAGTTTATAAGTTTATTAATCACATTAATGCTTGTTTATCTGTAAATTGGACTGTCATATATATTTCGAAATTCAGACTGTATAAAGAATTTATATATATAGATAGATAGATAGATAGATAGATAGATAGATAGATAGATAGATAATTAAAATGTAATCTCATACCTTTAACAACAGCATTTTGTTTTTAGGTAACATATTCTCATTTAAAGAGTGAGAAAGTAAGAGTGAATGAGGTGTTGGTGGCGTGTTGTATTTCATGCTGTGTATTAAAGGTTTTATCCATGTACATATTCATTAAACATCAGGAATGCTTAATTTTACAGAAGAAATGGAACTGTAATAAAGAAATGGATTGGAGTGTTATAAAGTAATATAGTCTTCATAATAAAGCTTTATCTGGAATTTACCTGTGAGCATCGTAAATACTGTAGGTCAGAAAGTAGCAGTATAGGGCCGGGTCTGAAAATAAGAGGAGGCAGCTTCCCTGCCTGGACTGGTATTCTTCTGAATATTAAATAGATTGCAATATAACAGTATTTGTAACAACATAACAAGTGGCCCATACTCCGATTAGCCATAGCATTAAAACCACTGCCTTGTTTTTATTTTCACTGTCTATTTTACAAGCCATTTTTTCCATTTACTCTGTAGGTCCAATTTATAGTTCTAAAATTACAGAATGTAGTTCATGTAATCCTCTGGATAAATCATTATCCCTCTCTCACTCTATCTGTCCATGGTCAGGACAACAAGACGACCAGATATCTGGTATTATTTGGTTAGTGAATCATTCTAAGAACTGCAGTGACACTGATACGGTGGTGTCATAGGGTTTTTTGCTCGCACAAGTGGATCAGATTGAAGTGTTGTAAACACTGTACCCACCCACTGTCCACTTTTTTAAACACACCTAATTTGTTGGTCCACCATGTAGATGTAAAGTCAAAGACAGTAGCGTAATATGTTTCTTGACAGCTTATGTTTCTTAACAACGTGGGAACATGGGAGTGGAAGCATCATACTTTAGGGGTGTATTTCTGTAAAGGGGACAGGATGACTGCACCATATTGAAGTGAGAATGGATGGGGTCATGTATCGCAAGATTTTTGCCAACAACTTCCTTCCCTCAGATGGGTCCTGGCTGAGTCTTCCAGCATGACAATGTTCCAAAACACACAGCCAAGGCAATTAAGAAGTGGCTCTATGTGAAGCATTTCAAGGTCCTGGGGTGGCCTAGCCAGTCTCCAGACCTGAACCCATAAGAAAATCTTTGGAGGAAGCTGAAGCTCAATGTTGCACAACGACAGCACCAAAACCTAAAAAGACCTGAAGAAGAGCTGTATGGAGGAGTGGGCCAAAATCCCTACTGTAATGTGTGCAAACTTGGTCAAGACCTGCAGGAAACCTAACCTTTGTAATTGCAAAAAAAGGTTTCTGTAGCAAATATTGAGGTCTATTTTTCTAGTGTATGAAATACTTATTTTGTCTAATAAAATGCTAACTAATTATTTAAAAATCATACAATATGATTTTCAGGAATTCTTAGATTATGTATCTCACAGTTGAAGTGTACATACGATAAAAATTAGACTTCCATTATTTATACGTTGGAAAACAGTGTACCAAATACTTATTTTCACCATATGTATGTATCTGATGTGATGCTTATTTGCATAATCAACTTTAAAAAAACAACTTTTTATGACTTTTCATTGACTTTTCCAATTATCTTGCTCAATGAAAAAAAAACTGAAAGCTTCTTTTATAATTGCTTCATATTAATTATTGATTCTGAAGGATTCCCTATTATATATACATATAGTTGTGCCTCTACAATTTGGGCAGATATTAACAAAAATTGAGTCAATGCCAAAACATATTTGCCTACAGATGCAAATGAATTTATAGTTAACACTTATCAAATATTACAACTGCAAAGGATTAAATTGCAAGTTAGGAATTTATTACTCACAAGAATATAATGTTTTATAAGAAGCGTGTGCTGATAGTGGACAGAATTAGCTAACGAATGTATATGTCTGTTGCTTTTTCTGCTTTAGTATATTCCATAAATACCTTAATGCACAGTTCAATTTACAACACAGTTTAACCACTACCCAACTCACAAAGATATTTTTCTAATAAATATTTCAGTTTGGTGATTCTTTTTAAAATTAGTTATTAATAATTAATATCAAATGTAGAATGTATTATAAATTTGCTAATAACTGATGTTATTTTAATAATGATTACAGTAAACAGTTTCAAATTTGAACTGTACATGTATGGAATCTCCAAAGACAAACAGAAACAATAGAATAGGTTGAGTCTAAGGATTACAAGAATAACGATCATACGTGCCCAGCAATCTAGTTCATAATCCATCTACCCTGTTCTCCTTCAATGAAGGCCTTCAAAAAAGATTTTTTTAGCTAGCTGTAAAGGCCTAAATCCATCAAACAGCACTGAGATTAACTGAAATGCCAAAAGTAAGCCATTTTCATAAGTGCCCAACATAAGTGCCCAACCTCTCATGTTCCGAAATGGAAAAGTAGAAGGAAAGCTCCATACCAATAGCAATGTTTTTGGGTGTAAATTTAAATGTGAGGGTATTGAACAATAATGAGATTATGTATGTGCTGCCTTAATCATAACAATATTGCTATATATATATCATATTTGTATTTATTATTGCCATGATAAAGCTCAGTTACAGGAACTTTAGCGTATAAAATTTTCATCTGCACACACAGAAATACTGGCTTCTGACACCTAACAACAAAATAATTACCATAAAGCAATATAATCTAACAACATTATTGCTAAGAGCATTAAACATTATACCACTGTAACAAAGTAACATTTTAAATACAATTTTGCTCTTTTTAGAGCAAGGAAAGCCTGATTCCTAAATATCATCCTTAGATTTCAAATGAAATGAAAAGGCAAAAATCCTTTTGTGAAGAAGTTTCATGAGACTCTTACTAATTGTTTCAGTTTTCATACCGTATATAAGCGGATGCAAGAGGGGTGGCACCAGAATAAAATGTACTGTCATGAAAACATTAAGCTCTTTTGGAAGACTGTTATTTAGTCGGTTGTATATGACAGAAAAGAGGCTTGCTAAAGAAAAATTAATAAACGTGATTAAATGGGGTATACAGGTTTTTAAGGCTTTCTTATTGGCATTTGCTGATGCTTTTAAACTAACATATAAAAGTTTTACATATGACAGTATAACAAACAACAAAGGAAAAACAATTAATAAAATTACTCCAAACACACCGTACATGTTTATCATAGCACTTTTCACACAGGATAAACTAACTATTGCTAAGTTATCACAAAATAGCTTGTTTATGTTTAATGTGCACACAGGTAAAGTTGAAGTCAGGTGAAGCTGTACAGCTAAATAGCAAAAAGGAAGAACATAGACTATGCCTAAAAGCAGCTTGACCTTATTTGGTGTCATTATGGTGTGATATTGCAGCGGTTTACAGATAGAGACATACCTATCATATGCCATCACTGTTAATATAATATATGCACAGGATGCATAGAAATTGATAAAGAACACTTGCAGGAGACAGTTGTTGTAGGAGATGTATTTCGTATCATCAAGAAGGCCAAACATGATGTTTGGCAGGGCTGCAGAGCTTCCGATCAGTCCATTGATTGCCAGATTGAATAAAAATATGTACATAGGTTTGTGGAGGCTTGTGTCAAGGTAAATGACCAGCATCAAAATTAGATTACTGGAAACTGTTGCAAGATAAGTCACAAAAGTGAGAAAGAAAACTCCGTAACTGAGTGGCCCTGGAGGACCAAAAGCCGAAAAAAATAAAGTTACGTTAAAATTGAGCATGATCCTGTAAAAACAGACAGAATGCACATCATATTATAGTGGTATCAAGACAATTTCAGAATGTGAATCATTTTAATGTTGAATACAATGAAATCTAAGAATACATTCATAATGACAAAGAAATCATGTAGCATACCTTGAATTAGTCACAACTTCCTTTCCAACCTCCACATGTTTCTGAACTGGTGAACAGGGGTCAGTTTATATAGCTTGCCTTCAACTGTCAGACATTTCTCAGTGGAAGACTGCGCACGAGTTTCCCCTCTGGCATTAATTATAGAATGTTGCATGTGGCATTTTGAACTGAATGCTATAGTGAAGTCTGGTAGTGGAGTCTTTGCATTAGTTCAGTAAATGTGATGCAGCTTCAAGAAATGTAAATATTTGAAAGCTCAAAGAACCTATAGTTGGGGAATATTAACTTGAACCAAAGTGTCTTTTTAATAGTTACTTTTACAGGAGAATTTCTAGGACAACAAAAGAATAACAAAGAAGTAAGAAAAAGCTGTTGGAGGCCCAATAAGAATACTTGGTGTGCTTGTTGCATGATTTAAGCAAAACGTTTCATTTTGCTACTTTTAACGTGTGAATGACTGTGATCTCTCTGAATGGGTATATAAGGATCACCTTATGTACCCTCTCCCAGTTTCCAGTTTCAGTTCTTCACATTAAGTTCTTCACATATTTCCATCCTTCAGCAAGTTAAAGCAATAATTTTTAAAACGTAAAAAAATTAAATCAGCAATAAGATATATGAACATTCAGTTTTTTTTCAATGTTCTTATTTTCTTTTCTGATTTTAATAAAAATAAAACATGATTACCAATGTCTTCCCAGCCATTTCTTACTTGTACACTGCTTTTTAGCATGTTTAACTGTAAGAATGATTGTATATGTCACTACTGGTGGGAACTGGTCCACTTAGTTTAACATCTCTAAAATCTGAAGTTAAGAAGGTAAAATAAAGTAAAAAATAATAAATAAATTAAAAAAATGAAAATAACAATGACAAAAATGTACACTTATTTGATATTAAGGTGAGCTACATTAAGCTGTGAGCAACATGTCTCCTTCATAAGGGCATGTTTTCCACAGACATCCATGCATTTTTCAAAAAGAAAATGCAAAACCACATGCTGTAAACATTACAAGACATAACTATCGCATTGGCCTGCCCAGAATCCTCATTTCCAAAACATTTTTTACATGTTATGAGATGGAACGGCAGCATTACAAAGTGGTAAATGCTTACCATCCCATCTTTTTTTTTTGGAATGTATTGCTGTTCTGAAATACACAAATTATTTATTAAAAATAAAATTAACTGTCAGTAAATAATTAAACGTCGTGAAATAAATTATTATTATTATTATTATTATTATTATTATTATTATTATTATTATTATTATTATTAGTCTATTCCACGCCATGCTATTTTGCTGATTTAAGTTTGAAATTTATTTGATAAACAATTCAGGGTTGCTTATTGTGTGGACACGTGTTGTTCTGAATATTACAAAAATAAACACACAACAAACAAATGTAATGTAGCAAAATTGAATAATACATATTAAGCATGGAGTCATCATTAAGCTTTAATAATTAATATTAAGCAATTTCCTGTATTACCAGGACACTACATAATATACGAGTTACAATGCCAAAAAGTGTCCACCTGATGGCAGTATACACCCTAAATGTCTAGGCTCTCGTGTGTTAATTGTTAGTTTTTTGAGAAATAAAGTATACTCAAAACTATAATTAAATTGTATTAATGAGTATAACCTGCATTATCATGTACTGTTGTAACGTTGCACAATTTCTCAATGGCAACATCCCACGTGACACTTAAATTTCACATCCATTTGAAGTGAGTTATTTAAAAACTATGTTCTATAAATAAATAGCAGATAAGCTACTTAGATAGTTGTCAAGGCACAACCAGAGCCATGCAGAGAGAGAGAGAGAGAGAGAGAGAGAGAGAGAGAGAGAGAGAGAGAGAGAGAAAGAGAGAGAGTTTAGGGCTGGATGGGAGATGGGGGATGTGGAATTCTCGACTCAATCCTTTGATTTCCTGCTTTATGGTGATTATTCTCGAGTGGTGCTTATACCACTGTATTGATTGACTCTAACTCTCTGACTTATTGACCTTGTCCATATCAATCCTGTTGGAATGGGCCATTCCCTGAGCAGCACCTCTATAGCACCATGGCTATTTTTAGCACCTATGTCTTCATTCCTGCAAATAAATGCATAAATATTTTCTCTAGAAGGGTTCACAAGTATATAAGTGTAGACCTGCATATATAGTTTTATGGGTGCTATAGGGTGCTATAGTTTCACACAATGATTTATCTTGTCTTAAAGTTATGCTTAAAACACTGACATTAACCTACAGTTGGGCAAATCATTAGCAGAGAGACTATTTAATAATAAAGTCCTAAATATATAATGTAATTTATTAAATCATGTATTGAAATTGAAAAACAAAAGATTACTGTCACGATCACAATGCTTATTATATCACGATGTTTATATTCCATGGTAAAGTAAAAGAAAATTCTACGTCGGGCTATCATAAAATAGGGAATACATGGACTTTAATGTCCTCATGGACCTTTGGAGGTTCCCAGTACATCTGGAGATTAAACATTAAGCATTGCACATTAAATCCTCCACCTTTCTTAACAGTGGCTGTTGTTGTTTTTTTACTTCAAATTTAGGGCAACTTGGTAGAACATGCAGTTTCTTCAAATTAGAAATTAATTACCATTCTTGAATTACTTTGTCCTCAACACTTTTTAAATTGTTTACTATCATTCTTAAATGAAAAATGCACTTTTCTTATTTTTTCATAACACTTCTAACCCTTTTTTAGAAAGGTTACCAACTATTCTGAAACTAACTGTTTACGACTATTAATTAATCAATACAGTAACTGATGGCTATTTTGATCTGGTAATATCTGGCTGTCTCTGAATAATATCTGGGCACTTCTGGACAGCCTAATTCACAAGAACTGGGAGAAATTGGAACTTGTTCCCAATTTCGTTTCATATTGGGTACGCAAGACTTTGACCTATTTGGAAAGCAATCACAAATTCAGGTCCCCTGGGGCTCCACTAACCTGTGCCTTTCCATACACTTTTTTAAAATTCAAGCTTCTTTGCTTGTGCCTTTTTAAAATCGCATTCCAAAGGTTTTAATGTATTATTTAAATGTGAGCCATGAAGCAATTTTAATTCCATTTGTGTACAAAATGTGCTGGAGAAATAAATTTGCCTTGCCTTACCTTAAACGAGCTCTAAAAGTAGTTGGATTTTAAACAGGGAGTTAAATCAGGTGAAACGTGGCACGGGCATTCTGATCCTTGGCTCTTTGGGCTGCATTAAATGATAGAGGATGAATTTGGAAAGCAATCATAAATTTAGGTTCCTTGGGGCTTCACTAAATATGTTTGTCTTAATGACTATATTTATCTGCACTCCTTATTTCACACACCTCCAACATTTAGATTAGTTTTACACCCCCTCAGAAATTACAGGTTTGTGTTATCCTTACCCCACTTAACATGTCGACCAGATTGTCTATTCTTTGTTCCTACTGATTCTGCATCACACACCTGTAGCACAAATATGGACAAAATTACAGCTAATCAGATTATGATCTGCATGTCACAATACTCATTCGTCGTTTATGGGGGCTGGGGGTATTTAAGCTTGTTGTCTCAGGGGCACTAGCCCCCCACTGCCCCTTTCCTCACTAGAACTGCCACAACTCTAGACAGGGAGCTAGTCTATGGCACATCTACAAACAATCACTCACTTACATTTTGACCCTTTTTTGTGTTTTTATATTATAATGTTTTGCTTAGTTTCAACAGATGAACAGTGTACATTACTCTCCAATACACGAGAATAACAAAACATAAAACATTACCCTAGATTACCCTAACCCTAGATTTACAATTAATAATTGTAATGATGTAATTAATAAGGCAGTTTAGAGAGACCAGTTAACACTTGTGTGAATGTGCCAGGAATCCAAATTAAGCCCATGTGAACAAATTTCATATATTCAAAATCTGATTTTGGATCGAACCCATATCACTTTAGCTGCTTGCTCTTCCCCCAATTGCTCTAATGCATTTCTTTGGAATGTGAGAGGAAGCCAGGGGACCTGGAGGAAACCCACAAACAGGGAGAACATGCAAAGGAGTAAAAGCAGGTTCTCAGAAGCTGTGAAGTGACAGCACTGACCACTGAGCCACACAGTGGTATGTCACAATAAATAAAACAAAAATACAAGAACTATTAACCTACCGCTATTAACCATCAGTTTCATAAATCTTGCCCTAACCTGATCAACTAGCCCATCACCACAGGTACCTGAGTTCATATCTTAGCGATGCCTTCAGAATGAGTATGTTTCTGCAAGAGGAGAATGTGGGAAGGGGGTCAGTCCCCAGTACTGCAGCAATAAACTTTGCCAAGCCCTGCTAATTGACTGCTGTCCTGTGCAGGGTGCACTTCAGGTTGCAGCCAGAATGCTGGACAGGATTAAGAGGAGTTAAATCGACCCGTAAATACAGCTCTATAGGACTAAAGAAGATGCCTGACGTTAAATAGGCACACAAGAAGCAGTTCTTCAGCTTCCTCACTCCAGCTTGAAGATGCCTTCTTAACCTAAGAGGTTCCATATATCTGTTATTGCTTTGTGACCTATAAAGGCCAGGTAATGTGAAAAAAGAGAATCAGCACTAGCAAAACAAGGTGCTTCCATGGAACATATCAGCTGGATTAGCAATAACGGACACGTGCAGAAGAAAACCTCAATTACTTTTTAGTTCAAGTGGTTTTGCTAGATGTTTTAGTGTAGCTTGGCCGGGGAGGTAAATTGGGTTTCCTTCTGCTGCTGACTCACATTTGTGTTCAACAAGTGGTCATTTGAACCCCATACACATCAATGGCTTGGGAAAATCGATAGTAAGCACATCTTCAGTCACACGTAATTACGTAATTGTTGTCTTTCTGCCAGAAAGTGAAATAACAGGTTACGTACGTAACATAGGCACAACAGAGAAATCTCTCCCTGCTGCCCTGGTTTTGCAGGCATTTATCTGAGTGGGGATTCAATTATACAATCTTTTCTGCAAGCTAATTAACATCATTTCATGGATTGTTGAATTGAGGCCGAGATAACTAATAAATTCTTTGAATTACTTAATTTTCTGAGGGCGCTACAATATTAATTTGTATAATTCATTCATTCCATCATTAGCTTATTCATCTATCCTAGTCAGTGTCGTGAGAGCCGGTGCCGAGCCGGTGCCTAGCCGGCTACACAGGGAACAAGACAGGAGTAACCCTAAAGAGGGTGCCAATCCATTGTAGGGCACATGCACTCACACACACACAATCATGGGCACTTTAGAGACAGCAATTAACCTAACACATGTCTTTGGACTGTTGGAGGTGTACATGAAGAACAAATACATGCAGACATAGGGTCAGGATTGAACCAGGGGTCTCAGAGCTGTAGGGTGGTACTGCTAACCACTGCATTATTCCTTCTTAATCGGCATAATCTAATTTACTAATCGAGCATGAATAAAGAGTTGTAGATTCTCAGATTTCAGAAATCCAAAACTCTAATACATGATACCAAGAAAGTAAGGATCTATGTTTTTGCATTGTTTTGTCACTCCACGTTTTATCGGTGCCTTACTTAAAATACTTTTAATTACCCAGTTCTGTCATGTCCCAATGTTTCTACTCAGCCTTGTTATCCCAACATATTCCTACTTATGAAAACTATACCACAAGTCACATGCTCAATAAGACGTTATCTAGGAAGTATCATCTGGACCTTCTGAAAGCCATGGGAAGACCACAAATAAGATCACTCATTTTTTTGAATATTTAATGATTATATTAAGGGAGTGTGGTGGCTTAGTGGTAAAGGTACAGGGTTCAAATCCCACCTCTGCCACAGTTAGGTCCCTGAGCAAGGCCCTTAACCCACCATTGCTAGGATTGTAAGACTGTATGAATTGTGAGTCGCTCTGGATAAGGGCGTCTGCTAAGTGACATAAATATCGATATCAATATTACTGAGAATCTCAACTTACTGTCTAAGTGACATTTATATGGTGTTTATTTTAAAAATGCAGATCTTTAGAAAATAATTGAAATGCACTCAGTGACCTATTAATGTTTATATGGATGCCATGTGGCTATGTTTTTTCAATTTTTTATTTATTTGATAATTCTGTGCTTAAAACGGTTAGTTTCTTTATTCTTTAGTAACAGTAACAGGTGAAAACATGTAAAAAAAATAAAACAAAGTTGTCTGAAATTGGCCAATACAAATTATAGCTAATTAGATGTGACATCCATTTTAATGCAGAAATAAATATAGAAATGTTTAATTACAACGAGCATTTTTTTGCATGTCAAACGTGCATAATGTAATTGTAACAAATTAATATTCCCATTTTATAGGCATTAAATGTGATATGGCACAAATCCTGAACCATAGTCTGATTGAATAATTCTGTGTATTCCCCAACAGTAAAAGAGTACCACAGTAAAAACAGGAGTTCTCTGCTCGTTGTGGGAATGTGACATTATCGATCTGTGAAATGTAGCTCAGCAGTAAACAATGCTCTGGTTTTCTCTATTACATATCATGGGAATGTTATGACATCCTACTACGATAGATTGGTGTGCTGCCAACGTCAATAGGACGGAAATTATGGCAGGCGAGATGTCTGTCTGAGAAGTGATGAGGTAATTGCATTTGGACAGTCAATGGTTTGAGATGTTGCTCTGTTCATCAACGTTTAATACTCTTGATATCCTGACAACGAAGTGTAAGCGTCTTAAGCATGAATGGGCTACTTGACTGTAATATGAGTCACTTGCCAATTAAAATAACAAGAATGGATTTTTAATTGAATTACTTAAGTTTATGTTTACTTAAGTTTTTTTTAGTGTTGTAGTAATCCAGACCGGTCTTGAGACCATAAATAAGCGGTCTTGGTCTCATTTCGGTCTCGTCCTCGTTTGGACATGGTCTCGTAATGCTAATGGTGATAGAGACAGAATGGCGTTCCTTGCATGCCTAAATACAGTACAATTTTATCACATTAATATCGCATGCATGCATTTTCACCCCCTTTTATTAATTTGTTTAGTTTAGGATAGTTTTCGTTTGCGGCCAGATTAACATGTGATCATTATGTATTCTCATATAATAATGAACATGGATAGAATAGATGTTGTTCATTTGACTTTATATTGTGACGTCTGACTTCAAATGAATTCTTTTTTTTCTTGTATCATCACAATAATAACAATTCCACACTCTTCAATTCAGTGATTAACAGGAGAATCCCTAAATTGTACTGATCACAAAAATAAGGGAATTGATTTTGAAATGAAATATCCCCAATATTTTGTGAGCAGTATACAAAGACAATTAATAGAGCAGAATTTAGAGGAGAGTACTAAAGCGTGCACTCTGTGTATTATCTTCTGATTATATCTAGTTCCATCCCGGCCACTGCAAATAATCGCAACCAAATTGACATGTAAACATTCATGAGGAAGCAATTTTGGCTGGGTGGGGTGGGGAGCATTGCTTCATGCACTCTGCCTCTGTGTTTTCTCACTAAACAAACACTGCCAATCCCCAGCTGGTAGAGATATGATGTCTTCTACACTTTCTGTCACGGACACATGCAGACTTGCTTCATCTCCCTGGAATGTGTCATCTGTCATGCTGAGAGGAATTAATCATAGCAATCTGTGTTCTCTCTGCCTTCAGCCCCGGCTAGAGAGGTGTCTCCTGTAACTAGATGTGAGGGAAGGCACCCTGTGGCTAGTTGTCCGTTACATCTACTTAGATATGTTAATGTGATCAAGAAAGCCTTGGTGCCACTGCTGAGGTGTTGCCCATGGGAGGTAAAAAGTCTCTCAAAGTTGTTGTTTTTTTTAAGTCTTACTTTTTTTCTCTAGAAATGCCACTCTGATGTGCTTCAGATAGATGGCTTTGACAAGTGGAGCGGTGATAATAACCCAGGCAGCAGGAGGTAAGGTTTTGTCTTCAGAAAGACACCTGAGTGCCATTTAGATCAGTCAGCCGTTGTATGTTTGCCTTTATTTACTATTATACTTCAGTAACAGATGAGGCCTCTTGGGTAAGATTCTTTCTCTGTCTCCCAAGTCTGGACTTGTATCAGATATTTAAAATGAGCTGAGTGACTCACAACTTTTATGAATATAGCGGTGCACAGGATATGCTAGCTACTGTTCTATAAGCCTTGGTTCACACAGCAGGCAGAAGTGGCCCAAATCTGATATTCTCACAAAATCTGATATTATTTTTAGCCTCTTCTTACTTTCTTCTTAGTGTTCAGTTGCTTGTACGTTTTTTTTTTTTTTCCTTTGACACTGCAGCCATGTCTGCCTTTTGTCAAGTTCAGCCATTTTTTTTAGAAAGCGAGACACTTTTGTATGTTTCAAATGTACCTTATAATTTTGTTTGCACATAGACATCACAACATACTTTATGAGGCCTGTTACTTTGCTATCCTACCACTGAAAACCCCCTCAATGCTCTCATATTCTTTCTCCTCAGTTGGAATAATTGAAAGTGGCATGAATTTGGCATTCAGGTATATTAGACCTGTATCGGATTTCGGACATATTTTTCATTCTACAGATTATTGCAATAAAAAAAATAACAATCAAATGGCAACTTTTAAGTTTCTATAGATTCCATTTAATTTACTATAAAGCATTAATAAAACATGAATGAACAATATTAAAAGTATTATAAGCTTACTAGGTTTCCAGGTGGTGAGTTTTGTGTTTCATGTCCCAACGGTGCATTCCAGCCTTCTGACTGTACGTTACCAAAAACAAAGGTCACACACTCACACTACATCCATTTAGAATGCATGCCTTTGGAAGGTGAGAAGAAACTGGCCCAAAATAAACCCACACAGACAAAGAGAGAACATGCAAACTGTACACAAATGGGGCCTGTGGTCAGTATTAAACCAGGGATATGAGGAGCTGTGGGGTGCCCCTATCTGCATGTGTATAGAGCGAGAGAGAATGGAAAAAAGAGAGAGTATGAAAGCACAAGCAAGCGGCTAAAAAGCGTTTCATTTGCATGTGACTCTGGCACCCTGTGGACTGAAAAGAAATATATATCAGGTTTTTGGTCTTAAAAGCACCCACTATGTCAGTTTGGTTTGTGTTGAAATACAATCATATCAGTGTTTGAAATAAATTGATTTCTCACACACTGCCACAGTAGATCATTTTCACAGTGGTGCTCACCAGCATGCATAAAAGGTATTTTATTAAATTTGTCACATTCATGAGTCCAGACGGCTCAGCGGTCCTTTTATTATCCTTCATGCCAAATGTTTAAATCGTAGGAATTACTGCGTAAAGCGTGAACACTTTCCAACGCTTTCAGAGTTTTGCCCCCTCTTGCTCTAGGCTAATTTAATTCCGAATTCTGCTCATTCGTCCGGACATCATGTGTCAAAGACTAGACAGCAATGGGACGATGATAAACGTAGGGTCCCTCGACGACGGAATTATGCGGGTGTTCTCTTGTCAGAGTGTCATATCTGGCCTAGTGGTTAATGTTTCGGACTGCTCATTTGAGGTTTTCAGGTATGAAACATCCTACAGCTTCAACTGTTCACCCTACAAACTCAATCGCAAATCTGGCTGGATTATGGCACTGTTAAATTCTACAAATATAGTATTTCGTAATTACAGTATATATAATATGAGACTGTGGTGGCCTAGTGGTTATGGTATTTAATGATGGTCCAGGGTTCAAATCCCACCTCTGCCACAGTTGGGTCCCTGAGCAAGGCCCTTAACCCACAATTGCTTGGATTGTAAAACTGTATTAATTGTGAGTCGCTCTGGATAAGCGTGTCTGCTAAATGACATAAATGTAAATGTTGTCACCTCCTGACCACCGCAGCCCAGCGTACCCTTCCTCTTTATATTTACTTGATAGCAGGATTTGGCACCAAGTTACTGGTTTTAGCCATGAGGGAGCGCAGTGACTGGAAAAGGCCAATTAAAAAAAACATAGACTGAGTTCCAAAATGACGGCAACAAGAACTCCATGAACTTCTCCCAATCTCCCAAACCTAAAGAAATATAATGTTTCCTTTCTTTTCAATATACCGTTTAAACTTGTTTCTCCCCTTTATATATGCTTAAAAGTTACATGTTGACATACATTTTTTAACTTACTGTACATATTGTTTACTTCAAACCTATACAGTCCTTAAATTATAATTTAACATTCTTATATTTCATTCTAAAGGTTTATCCCTATATAAATTCACATTTTTATCATTATTGTTTATTTATTTATTCATGTTATTCATTATTATTATTCCTGAAATATTTTCACTTACATTCAATCTGCTCCCTGGACCTGTACACCATACTTTCATCCTGAAAATTCCTATATTTTGGACTAGTTTTACTTTTTTTTATCAGTCTTCTAGGCTCTAGAAACATTTCTGCTTTCTTTCAGTTTTCTCTTTAGAACTCATCAGCATTCATTGCTTTCTTTCTTCTCTTTTTAAGATTCATTATAATTCCTGCGCATCCGTTGCTTTCTTTCTTGCTATTGTCATTTTAAAACTTCTCTCACCCATAGACACACAACACCCTTGGTTTACCCATCTGCAAAAGGTGCAGCAGTGAACAATGGCTGTGAGCTCTTTTATACACTGTCCTACAGGTGTAAGAAACTGGGGGCTGATTAGCATACAAATCACTCTGGGAAGCATAGTTTTCATGAACATAAATAGCTTTCTTGTACTGCAACCCTATGCTTCCCTCTCTGGGCAGAGGTGGCAGTGCAGAACACAGCACAGTAATGTGCACGCCTACTGCCCCTAGTGGTGAAAGCAGTGTCATGCAGACCATGATAATACTTTCTGCATCCAAGTGAACATGCTTTCATTGTATTTTAAACACATAATTATAGGACTTAATTATGGGAATAATCACAAACCAACTTAAACCCTACCACCATTAAGAAAACAAAACATATCATTTTTGCCAGAAGTACTTTGTGAATCCCTCAGCACAACAAGGTTAAAACATTTCCACCTGAGAGAAAAAAAAATAACTGAGATCAGCCCGGGTGTGCCTGTGTGATAACTGCAAAGCCATCCTGCTGTGATCCGAAATAATTTTCTATAATTTCTCAGAGCTTGTCTACACAGCTGCACCAAACACCATAAAGAAGCTGCCAGAGTGATCATAGAGACATACTGTATGTGGTGATTGATAGGATGGTATTAGCCTCAAGCCAACTATTTACACTGACTGACGTTACGTCCGATTTACCTTGAGGGTTTTGGCAAAAGATTGTCTACATTATCTTACATTTACTCTGTTTCATTTGTCTTTAGGGGTTTGGTCCAGGTCAGTCATGATCAGACGGTACAAGAGACAGAGTGTTTGATTAATGTGTTATTAAGTGTGCTAAATTTATAGCTTCCTAGAGAAGCATTAGGGATTTAAATCTGCTTCAGCAGCTACACTGCTCACAAAAATAGGGGATATTTCATTTTTCTGGATCTTCTAATTGTTGTGAGCAGTATAGAAGGAGCCACTAAGGGGAAAGCAGCAGAGGGTGACATAAAAGAGCAAAAAGAAAAGAAAAAAAAACAGACTGATGATCAGACTGAAAACCAGATTGATCAAACCTGTTTAAGGTCCTGGAACTGGAGCTAATTTGTTTCATGGCATTGTCTATCCTCAGAATACACTTTAAAGGATTTGAAATGTTTATACTTTGAATGCTAGGATTAAGGAAATGCATGGGCTGCTGAGCAAAGTCAAAGTGAGCAGAGTCAGTGCATCACATGATCCTGTTATCCTGAGTGTGCAGCAAATACAGCTCGGATCTGACTAGAATCCATGCTGCTCTTCAGAACATTCCAGGCAGCATTGGTACCCTGTGGCATGGCTGCAAGGAACAAACGAGGGGCTCTGATCACCAAAAGCTTAATTATGATGAAGTGTTTGATGTGAAGTGTCTGAATAGTGTGCATAGTGTAAAAAGCTGCCACAACACCAGGTCTCGCTGCTGTAGCGTTCTTTTATCTTACACACGCTCCGCCCTCACCGATAACGTCGTAAAGGTAATTAAATGCAGGCTTACACTTAGATGCGGATATGTGTAAATGCTTTTGCATCTCAAACATTAATTCATTCATTCAATTTCTTATTTGTTTCACCCTGGACAGGGTCGCTGGAGACCAGGTGCCAGGCAATGGGACGCAATTTAGGCACAACCCTAGGTAGGGCGCCAATCCATCATAGGGCACACTTGGGAGACTTTAACATAATCACATAACATAAATCATGTCTTTGGACTGTGGAAGGAAAACGGAAGACCTGGACCTTCTCTAGTTGAACAAAGTCTAATCTTTTGCAGTTTATAATCTTTATCATATTAAATGTTATTTTACCTTATATTATGTATGAACTATGCTGCATAATCAAAGTATCATTACTGGGCACAAGTGGTTATCAACCCCAACCCCAACTCATGTTTACATGTTTTCCCCAGGTCTGTGTTGGTTCCCTTAGGGTTCTCAGATTTTCTCTCACATTACAGATACATGGTTGTGACCTAGTTATATGTACTGGACTATGGACCAGAAGGTCTGGATTGTACTGTAGTAATTGTAAATCGCTTTGGATTAGGGCATCTGCTAAATGAGTTAAAATATAAACAAAGGTTTTACTCTGCCATGGGTGAGAACAAATGAACACTAAAGATTTCTTATTAATCCCATTAACTAAACATATAGCTATGAGTTGTCATTTCCTTGTCTGCAAGTGTGGCATACCTTCTTTTAAATATTTGTGCCCCAGTAAAGTGGGTCTGATGACGCCCCTTGACAGGCATCATTTCCATGATCCCTTTTAAACAAAGCTTATGGTTTATACAAAAACAAGGTGTGAATCACTGACACTTTCCTTTTTTTTTCTAAATCTGTATTTACTTCCTTCACTTGGAAATGATGATTCTGAATGCAGCTTTTAATATTAAACACAAAATATACAGTTTTTCTTCCTTACTGATCAGTGCATATTCAAAAGTGTATAAACAGGATATGAGAGGGAGTACTGAGTATCATCTTCTATTGAATCTATAATACACATATAACGTTAGTTACACTGCAATAAATTAAACTCATTATTTTTGAACAAGTACCTTGTTTAAATCTGCTGAACTGAGGACTTCAGACCTCTGTTACCCTGTCCTGAGATTTAGATGCACCCTAAAGGTGTAAAGAATCCACGTCAAGACAAGTCCACATTAGGAGATAAAATGCACTGCTCTGTACTCCACATTACTGGTCATAAATTGATATGATGCTGACATCGCATGCCATTAATAACAAACCATGGCACCAGCAATGTAATTACTGCTTGATCTTCATCACGTGTTGTTGAGAGTGGAGGAGATTGGCCTAGGTGCTGTAACCTGTATTCTTGCCAGAACCACATGGCTAACCCTGAAAGGTTTTGAGAATATGTGAGAAATTAAATTGCATATAACTCGTCTGCTTCAGCACCTTACTTCCCAAAATGCAGCATGAAAATGTCAGAGATCCCAAATTATGAGGCGACTTCACCAAGCGCTTTCATTAGAAAGCCAGACAGCCAGTGTGGAGCGCTAATGGATATCAGGTATGGGAGAGCTCTGTATGTCAAGTGTGAAGTCTGTGGCTCGGCAACTTCAGTATTGTCCAATGTTGCAACTGATGTGAGATTCTGCCCCAAAATAGCATTAAAACATTTACTTTCAAATAAAGCAGGCATGTCAGAGCAAAGGGTTTGAACTTTATTTCTCCCTTTGCAGAGCAACAGAGATTTGTAAAAACTGTTAATGAGTGAAATAAATATTGCCCTGTTGTCATATATCTGTTGCTAAAAGATAAGAAAGGTCTTGCTTAGGAAATATGTAGCACTAAAGAAACCACCATTAATTTTTGTACATACTGTACAAATTTACAGTACTTACCAGATACCTGTACTCAGGCACAGATGATCAGCTGACGGTTAAGGATCAGTTCAGGAACTGCGGTTGCTTGACAGAACCAGGAACTCACAAACATCCACTTAGAGTTCCAGAGGAAGGATATTGATATAAAGACATTGGGGGCTTAACTCAAACCTCTTTAGTAGTGAGGTCTGTGAGGGGATTTTTCTGTGGAGGCCGTGTAATTTACTTTAAACAGTTAAACAAACAAAAAAATTCAGGACATTTGAGACAAAAAGTGGGACCCTAGACCTAGACAGAAAGAAATCCATCCATCCATCCATTCATTATCTTCCACTTAATCCAAACGTGGTCACGGGCCAGCCTGTGCCCACCCGGAAACTCTGGATGCAAGGGCAGGAACAACCCTAAACGGGGCACCAATCCATCGTAGGATGCACAAAGGACATGCAGACTCCACACAGAACGGATGCAGGCCGCTCTTAGAATCCAGAAGCTTCTTAGCAAGAAATCATTAGCTTGAAATGACACAGGAATAAAACACTGATACATTTTTGATTGACTGAGCATCCCTAGATTTGTTATAGATAATATAATTAACACCAGTCCAACAGATGGGAAATGTTGGTCCATTGTTT
>JAUZST010074654.1:0-47740 GCA_034779995.1 Parotocinclus haroldoi
TTGAACATAGGCAATGTTAGCAATCTCTGAATTCCTAATATATGGCAGATGTTAATGTTAGATGTTGTGTTAGAATGAACACATCAATCAGATGGATCTGTAACGTAGTAGACTTATCTGATATTGGCATTAGAGACAACATGTAAAGTCTATTTTCTTGTTTACTTTAATTTGTACTTCTGGATGTTTGCACATTTGCGATTAGGTATTTCGTCTGCATGCCCAGATGAACCCAAAGTGGATTTATCGAAGAACATTCCAGCACTGTGGATGATTTCTGGCTTCTCGTTGGTTTGTTCGGCTTCCAGGTGAGATATCAGACTTGGCCCGGGATTCCATTCTCTGCACAAGACTCGGATTTATGCAAAAAAAAAAAAAACAGCTTAGAGAACATATCATCAACTAAATGAATTACCCATTTGTCCTGAAAAAACTCTATTTCTAGAGACCTTTCTCTGTTCTACCTAAAAAGAAGTCTTTATCATTTTGATTACACAAACCTTCCATGAAATGCAATCATCAGTGTCGGATTCTGATCTTTCAAAACTAGGTTAGACTGAAAAACAGATGTTAGTGAACCACAGTGAGATCCAGCTCTCCCCCAGTCCCCCAGGACTTTTTTCGGCTTTCTGTGGTTATGCCCAGTTCCTCTAGTGGTACCAGAGGGTAGCAGCTTTTAGGTACAGAGGGATTGCTGTCTGATCACAGCCAGTGCACATGGACTTGCAAACACATTACCAGTGACCGTGGCTTGTGCTGGCTTTACCACAAAGTTTAAAACACATAATTCAGTTTGGACATCTGTACAGGAAGAAGGGTCATGTTTGCTGGACCTGTTTGTCTTTTTAAATCATTGTTTGTAGACGCTTGTCCAGCTGTTTTTAAGAATAAACACATGGTTTGGGTAAAACACTGGAGAGAAGCTATAATGCATCGTATACATGCAGCTGTTACACTTCTACATCGATCTTTTATGAGACTCTTCTTAAATCCAACGTTTGAGAGTCTTGTTGGCATTCTGTGGTGCAAGAATCTTGGTCTAAATGGGATTATTAGTTTAAATTAGCAGCCGAATGGTGCTTGATGTGTTCGTCTTTTGTTTGGACACATATACTGAGACACCTAAAAGTTTGATATAAATGGCATTATGCCATTTAAATACACAAAACCTTCTTAAGGTTAAACCTTCTTCATTTGGCCAGCTGTCTATGGTGGCAACATCTAGAGTTAAAAGACAGATTTATTTATTTTTATAATATGTCATCATTTATAAGATATCGGTAGCTAAAACGAACAGATATTGATCAGATGGTCATTAAATGGTGCTTGGTGACAGTTTACAAATGCCAGACAAATAAATAAAGAAACCCCAGGGAATTGCCTACAGAAGATACTTGGAAGGAAGAAACAGATGTACAGCCACAAAGGAACTGAGACAAGAAATCCCATAGCCTGGGACCTACAGTACTGAAGGAGGACAGTGAGGAGACTTCCATCAGAGGACCTGAGGGTTTGAGGGAGGTGCAGGATTGAAAGGGCTCCCCAAAACATGCTGTCAATAGACCATAAAGAACATTAAATGCCAGTACCAATACTTTGCGCTTAATGTGAGACGTTACAGTTAGCCAGTGCAGCTGATTGAGTAACAGGGGCGTGTGAGCAGATGTTTTGTTTTATGTAAGTTTTGGATGTACTGGAATTCGATCCTGGTTTTGTCTGGGATATTATGATATTAGTAAAATAGAATATATGTACTATAATATCATAGTATTGTATTAAAATGCGTTCGATGCAGTTCATTAATAGTTAAATGTAAGAGATTAGGGGAGCATGAGGAAGTGTTTAAATAAGGCAAGTGAAGATGTTTTAGTCATGACATATGCATTTAATCATCTAGCACACACCCTTATCCAGAACAACATACAATCAGAAGTTCCGGGAGAAAGTTTTCCAGGTTTTCGGCCTGTAATTTGAAAGACCAGGGTTCTTCAGAATGACAAGCATGCATTTATTAAATGAGATATAGGTAATGAAATAATTACAGAGTCTAGAAATTCAAGAGAGGGGTGTCTGAATTAGTTTTTTGTTTGCCAAGGGACAATCAAATTAACTTAAAACCACTGCATTATTCCACATAAAGCACTTTAATTCTAGTGCACAACTGTACAAGTTGTGAATTTACCAAATTCACGATCATTTACTGAATTCATGCTGATTTTTTTCCTTTCCACTGTCGCCCTAGGCTTGTTCAATTTGGGTACTGGTGCTAGATAATAAAATATTAAATTGTAAAGATGCTTTGAGACAGTGCTGCTGTAAAAGGCACCATAGAGTAAATCTGATTTGGTTCGGATTCTCTGCTCGTGTTCTTTTTAATTTGGGGCTTCGGTTTGTTTGTCCAGTTTCAGAGTTTCTCCAGAGGCAGGATTTGCATGGTACGTCAAGAGTGTTGGTCATTTTGAAAGGTTGGATGCTAAATAAATAATATATTGATATATTAGATAAGTTATGTCTTGATTGTTCAGGTCCTGGATGTTTACATAAGTTATTGACAAAAGTTAAGTATATATGTAGGTCACCAGAGAAAGGAAGCTTTTAAATCTGTAGAAATGATTCACATTTAAATTTGTACCCTAAAGAGGTTGTCAAATAACGTACCACTTGAGGAGGGGTGCCCAAATTTTCTTTCCTAATGCTTTAGGTCCACAAGATTCATGTGAACCTTTGCTTTAGCCGTTCATCCTGAGTTACCTACAGCAATCGTCTGTGCTGTGACTGAAACTTTTAGCCTCTGGCATTAACAGCGAATCTTTCTGCTAAGTTGTGATTAATGCTGTGTTGGCGTTGTGTTTGTCAGACATCAAATCACCCTGAGAGGAGCTGGCATGATGCCTCGACTCATCACTTCTCCTTCAGGAATTCATATCACTCATCAGAGACACTACAGTTGCCTCAGCCGAGGTCGTTTGTCACCTATAGAAAATATTTGAGGAGCAAACTGGATCTGACAACATGACAGGTTTTGATCTGCCTTGTCACCACTCTGATCAGGTCACATGGTGTTGAGTTGAGTAAGCGAAAAGCACAACACAGTATAGTGAAAGACTTTACCACTATATATATGTTATGTTATGTTATGTTATGTTATGTTATGTTATGTTATGTTATGTTATGTTATGTGTTATATGTTATATGTTATGTTATATGTTATGTTATGTTATGTTATGTGTTATGTTATGTTATGTTATGTGTTATGTTTTGTTATGTGTTATGTTTTGTTATATGTTATGTTATGTTATGTTATGTGTTATGTGTTATATGTTATGTTATATGTTGTTATATGTTATGTTGTTATATGTTATGTTATGTTATGTTATGTTATGTTGTGTTATGTTTTGTTATGTGTTATGTTATGTTATGTTATGTTATGTTATGTTATGTTATGTTATGTTATGTTATGTTATATGTTATGTTATGTTATATGTTATGTTATGTTATATGTTATGTTATATTATATATTATGTTATGTTATGTTATGTTATATATGTTATGTTATATGTTATGTTATGTTATATGTTATGTTATATGTTATGTTAAATGTTATATGTTATGTTATATGTTATGTTATGTTATGTTATGTTATGTTATATGTTGTTATATGTTATGTTATATATGTTATGTTATATGTTATGTTATGTTATATGTTATGTTATGTTATATCTTATGTTATGCTATATGTTATATGTTATATGTTGTATGTTATATGTTATGTTATGTTATATATTATGTTATGTTATGTTATGTCTTATGTTATGCTATATGTTATATATTATGTTATATGTTATGTTATGTTATGTTATGTTATGTTATGTTATGTTATGTTATGTTATGATACCTCACCCTATCACACCATTGTTTTCTACATCTTTTTCTATCTCACCCTCTCTCACTATCTTTCTCTGTCTCAGAATCAGGCTCGTGGACAGAAGAGGGAGTACCCCGTGCTGGGTGTACAGGAAGTGACATCAGAGACTCCCTATGTAGGCCAGCATTCTCAAGGCCTGGGTGGGCAGTATGCTGACTACTTCAAAAAGAAGAGGATATAAAGCGTACACTAAAGCACTCACACACACACACACACACAAATGGAAACCCACATTTTTAATGTGTCGTTGTCGTTGTGCAGTTGTAAGCCTTAACTTTGAACTCAACCTGCCTGAGAGTGTGTATGTTAGGGTGTGTTTATTATTTAAATCGAAACGTCTGTTGTTGTCAGGTGCGTGATAATTCAGGCCGGTATTTCCAAACACCAGGCATGTTGGGTGTAACAACATGCTCAGATTTAGGATAGCAGAAGTCTTCTTTTATACCTTTTCACTTTTCCACCAGGGTATGTGTGTGTGTGTGTGTGTGTGTGTGTGTGAGTGAGTGAGTGAGTGGTTAAGGGCTGAATAAGATCAAACTGATGTTACTTTAGCCAGTTGTCCATAATATACATATTTAGTATATTGTAGAATAATCTGTAACCATGTACAAATCTAGTGTAAATACTCCTGTCTCACGATTTTTGTTAACACAAGGGCCAAATAACACACAAGGTCCTTGGCTACTGTGTCAATGTTTGTATTATGTGTTGCACTGTATATAGTGCTGTAAGTGTAGGAAAGATCAGCCATTCTGCTAAGAGCCTTAAGGCAGACAAAGCTCCCGGTCGACCGGGTAACTAAAGCTTTGTCCTCACTAACATGGATACATTTCTATACAGATCAGATTAGAACAGTCTCTAGTCCGAATATGAGCTAACAAGCTTAACCGAGAAGGTAGTGAGCAATTCAATTGAATGATGTACGCTTTAACTCCCGCCTCTGCTCATGGATCTGCAGCCTTGATTGGCCTTTGTGACCAGCGGGGGCCTACACAGGACTCTGTTATAATTATTAGACATCAGGCAGTGCTTTATAGCGTTTTTGTTTTGCCCTTTTGAGCTTATAGACGCACATACCTGTATTGCCTAGCTACGCATGAAAACAAGTGTAGCAAAAATGTTGTCGTGCTTTGGCATCACTCGCGTTACACAAATGTTCAACATGTTTCACACTATAAACCCATTGGCTTATTTTCCAAGATGATGTTCTGGCAACATTTCGACTTTTGCATGTAACCCTTACGTGTTAAATTCATGGGCAGAGGAGCGCTCATGCAAACGTTTGGGCACATTTGGTCACATAACAGAGTATGTCGATTTTTTTAAAGCCCAAGACTACTGAAATGATCAGTTTAATAACACGGTGATATTTTAGCTTGTAACTGTCACACATAGTAACATTTTTTAACAGTAACATGTTGAAGTTTATGTTGTTGGCTCATGTGCCTGTGTAGTGCACGAGTAAATATGTTGCCACGACCCACAACAATAAAGAAAACAAACATAAATGTAACGTTTACTGCAAGGAGAAATTTAGCTAACTTTAGAATTGACCCATGAGAATGTTCAAACGGTCCCTTAATCATTATTCCCCACGTTCTACATGTGATTCGACTAAACTAACACTTAAGGGAGGAAAGGGAGGAAATACTGACAGTCCTTTAGTACTGTTTAACAGCAGAACATGCCTTGCCATCTATTTCTAGTCGAATGGACAATTAACCTCGAACAGATATTGTTCAGGTAATCATTTCTGTGGGGATTTGTGTTGATGCCTCAACTACTCCTCCGTTAGAGCTGCAGCATACAAGAAAGAGCATGAAAAAATAATGTTAGTGAATTGTTCAAAACTAATAACATCTATAGCTCTTTTTAATGATCAAATTGCAATTCTTTCAGATTTTTATTTGAGAGCTTTACCAGTTAGGTTCTAAGACCTTGAAAAAATCCTAGTGAAGCATTTCAATAATTGCTCAAACTTTCCAGCAAATCAATTTCCATCACCAGGCATTTCAACAGCCACGTCTGTCCACCTTGTGATGGACTGCGTCTTGCGTCCCCTGCCTTTATTAACAGAATGGAATTTGTCCAAGTGTGCCCAAAATTTGTGCCAGAATGAAATGTTACCAGTGAATCGATCTACCAATTGATCAGCCGCATTAAAATTCCTCTATGTTTTATGTGTCCCTACAGAGCAGTTGCCAGAAGCATTTTGGTTGTTCCAAAACTGTAATAAGTGTGAACCGAAGACATAATGTGTCTATTATACAGGGTGTCTATAAAATATGTCTCACACGAATGTAATAATATGTGCGTAGATGTTGAGCCGTGGGGCTCAAACTAAATCGATATAATGTGGATGAAAACCTTGTGCTTCGTAGAAATCTGAAAACAGTCTCTCATACATCGGTTGATTAGAAACAATTTTTTTAAGGTGTGACTTACTTCATGGACACCCTGCATATGTTTTAATGTGAACGAGGTCAAAAGGAGACATTAGTTCATTCATTCATTGAATGAGGCAGGAACAGCCCTAGACGGGACGCCAGTCCATCGCAGGGCACACACACAGTCAAACACTAAGGGCCACTTTAGAGACACCAATTACCCTAATGCGCATGTTCCTGGAGTAAACCCATGCAGACACAGGTTGGACATGCAGACTCCACAAAGAAAGTACTCAGGCCGCTCCACCCTGGGATTGATCCGGGGGCCTTCTTGCTGTGAGGCAGCGGTGCTAGCCACCGAGCCACCGTGCTGGCCCAAAAGCAAACAGGATCTGTGAAACAAAAAGAACTGAAGTGCTCAGGATTGAAATGACACAAAACAGCTCCCATACTGGTATTATTTTTACAGAACACTTAAAATGAGAATGGAAGCAAGCACACGTATCCATATTAGCGTGGACGACGCTTAACGCTAAAGGCAATAATAATGTACGAGGTCCTCTTTTCTGATGACGAGTGTACCGCCTCAACGCTCTCTGCAGGCTCTAATTCCAGGGTAGGCGCCGGTACAAATCTTTACTTGCCATTCTGCTACACAGCAATAGTGATATTGCTCATTCTGCTCTTGCGATGTCGCTGGGAACGGAACAGGTGATGTGCGCTAATGAGCGAGCTTCATAGCTTTGATATCATGGGCTTATTTGAATCCCTTGCTGGTGTGGGGAAGGTGAGATTGGTGTATCATTACTGACTGTATGAACACACTGATTGGTGATAAGTGCTTCTATTTACTCTGGCTCCCTCTCAGGAGTCGTCTAATCAAAGTGATTTTGTATTTAACCGCGTGTTTGAAAGGCTCAAAGCCATTGCGCCTGTGTTTTGCGTGCGTGTAGGGTGTTTGAGCTGGAAATGGTTTAGTGGATTGTTTTCCAAAGGCAACGCTTCGTTTCCAGCCAGGATGTAATGTACAGGCTTTATGTTTTATTCAGCTGTTTATAGTATGGCTGTGTTATAGGCTCTAATCAGTGATTGTTCCAGACTTCCTTGCCTCTCCAAAAGCCATTCTGTTTGACAGCAGGAAAGAGCAAAGACCTGGCACGCTTATTATGAGCTTTAGGGAATACACAGAATAGCATTTAAGAAGTGTAACACTCAGGTGGCACATCGACGATCCGCTAGCCAACAGTGGTGCCTGTGGGCGGGTCAGGCTTTGGGTTCCTGCTCCTGGCCGCATTACTGCAGCTTTTAGAGCTGGTACGGTCCATTTCATAATGCAGGTCACCAATTTACGATGGGGATACGTTGCGTAAGATAACGTCCATCGTAAGTTGAATATATTGTAAGTCGAGGAGTTGGACGGCATATATCGCAGCACAGCTTATCTTAAAATGCTATTTTATTTCTAATCACATTATGATCAATTAATTATATTATATTTTAAAACACGACCACTGCAGAGTAGTGTAGACCGTAGTTTACCTTAAACATGCTTAAAATACTTGCATTAAACTACAGTTGGGCAAAATTGTTAACATAAACCTTATAATAAAGTTTATAATATCTAATGCAATATGTCGAAATGTATTGAAAGTGAAAAACGAAAACAATTTTTGAGCGACCGCAGCCTTTCCTCACAACATTTCTCAGTGCTCATGACTCCCGCGACGTGACTCCTGGCATCATGAAATTTTGTGAGGGAAAATCCAACGTTTAAAATTCATATTACATGCTTTAGATGTTGAAGATGTATTTCTGTTTTATTATTGAGTTATAATCAAATTCAAAATAATTATAAGTCGGGCCATCGTAAAACAGTGGTACCAGTACTAAAAACAGAACAGAAACTTTGTCATTTCTCTTGTTTACTCATTCATGTAATGATGTCATCAGCCAATCACGTGTCAGAAGTGCAGTGCATAAAATGATGAGGTCATGTTCACCTCAACCACCAGAATGAGGGGAAATTGTACAGTACTGTTACTGACCATGTGTATTTTCAGGATGATAATGCAACGTTATAAAAGCAACAGTTATCTCAAACTTGTTTAATGAACATTCTAATGTGTGTTGTTTAGTGACGTCCCAATCACCAAAACCTTTCGACGTTGCCTGAACAACACTGACGTCATTATAACGTTCATTAAACTAGTCATCGTTGGCTGAAAGGGACATAGAATGGACATTACCATAGTCGCAAAGTAGTTTAGATACTTTTCACAGTGTTCAATTTTAAAATACGATATGAATTGAAACACAATGTAAAACCATGTAGTGCAGTGCCTAAGTGTAAAATGCTAATTATTATTTTTGTATTTTCAAAACTTGAAACACAGAAAGCACGAAGAAACTTAAGATATTGTTTTCAGCCTGTTAATCTCCTTTCTGTGTCACAGGTGTTCACATATTTAGTGGTAGCTCGATTCTCAGCCATCTCGGAACTTGTTGAGTTGGATTCTCAGCATTTACATTTACTGCTTTGAGGTGACTTACAACTGATGCAGTCTTACAATTCAAGCAATGGTGGGTTAAGGGCCTTGCTTAAGGACCCAACTGTGGCAGCTTGGCAGAGGTGGCATTTGAACCCTGGACAATTAGGTCCAGAGTTCAGTACCTTAACCGCTAGGCTACCGCAGCCCCACAATTTCCCACAACCCATTTTGAATCGAAAAGGGTTGTCTCATTTCGCTGAGCATTTTGTTCAGAAAAACATTTTTTTTTTATTCGGTGCTCTGTGCACTGGATTAAACTTCTATAAATCGAGCTGCGTGATTTACAGAGTGATTCAGATTCACAATAGATCTTTCTCATTGTAATCTCCGCTGTGTTTCTTAATTTATACCGCTGCAGAAATGTATTCTTAGTGCACATCCATCTTAAGTCCTCAGATGTTAAGTAATGACAGCCAACTGTAAGGAAAACAGGAATTCAACCCTCCTGGCTTTCAGACTGAGCAGTTACCAATGGCAGCCAGAGCTGCATTCTGAGTTCACCAATAGAGTAAGTGTTTTGCTTTTACTTTTCACTTTCAATCCATTACTAAATCACATTCGATTTTTTTTTAATTATAAAGCAAGCTTCATGTCAATGATTTTGTCCAACTGTGAATTGTGTTCATGTATAATATTCTCCGCTCTGATACAGTATAGACTATATTACACTTGTGAAGGATTGCCTGAACATATCCCCATCGTAATTCAGGAAGCCCCTATACATTACAGCTCAATTAATATGTGTAATGCTTTATACAGTGTGGAGTTTCTCAGGGTCTAGAACGGATGAATTCGATGTACATTATTCATTATGGGGAAATTCAGTACTTGTCCTTTTCTGTACTTGACAAACCTTCTGGGAGGAGAACCAAAGGTACCACTGTAATAGTTTTCTGTTATTGAAACTTAGATTAGATGCATATTAGGCCCATTTTAATTTGCTACCATAATTCGTAAGACCTTGTTACAATGAATAAACATTAATTGGATGTCCATTTCTATATCTGTTTTATAAGTCCAGGAGCGGACAATGTAAACACATCCATATTTGTACACCACATAGGTGTCAACATCAGGCAGACAGGAGAGCCATATGACCCTCTCCCTTCCTGAGGAGTTTACATCCATGCACTTTCAAACATTATGCCAATATCCTCCCTCCTGCTGTCACTGTTGTGCCCTTGAGCAAGACTCTTGAAGTCTAACTGCTCAGATTAACTGTAAGTGGATAAGGATGTCTGCTGCATGCTGTAAACGTGCGTCATGCACTGTACAATTGGCTGTAATTTCATGTACGCTACAGACTACAGATGAAATGGATAGACTTTTTTTTTTTTTTAAGTGGAGTATTCCATCCAAGTTCTGAAATGAGGGTGAAATGAGGGTGTCGTAGCTAACCAAGCAAAGCTTATTGTGACTGCAAGGTGAAGTGATCTTTAACACGCACACGTACTGTGAGAAGGCCGTCTGATATCCTGTAAGAGGACGACAGCCTCCCAGAGGGTTCAGCTCGGCTTCTGTACTCTGCTGATCCCACCGCTGCAGGGATATCAAACACACACTTACCTCTGGCCAGCCTTGTTACGAGACTTCCTGTCTCTGCCGTTCTCCCACGCCATGCACACCGTTACACCACAGACGAAACGTGTATCCGGCACTGATTCTCAGCTCTCTGTTTAGACTGACTGGTAGGTCAGATGATTTCTCTGATGTGCCTGTTTCTTGAAGTGTTCATGTTGAATGTAAACATGTCCTCCCTGAGAAACTGTATTTAACAGCAAAGTTCTGTCAAATTAACCGTACAAAAATAACCTGTACAAACTGTCCAGCTTTATACTGGAGATACAAGGCTAAGGCTGCCCAAGGTCCCCACAGTCCCTCCAAAGTTTCTTGCTTGTAGCATTTAGGGAGTTTTTCCTCACACTGCTGCCCTTGGCTTTCTCAATTATGATTTATGGGCCTAAATATATATTTTATTTATGTACAAAGCTGCTTTGAGACAAGGCTCCACTGCATTATAAATAATGATAAGGTGGCAAACCTGAAAGCTTACAGCTACCAGTTCAGCAATGGGCACGTGTGATGGTTAAAGAGAAACGATTCAACACTAAAATAAAATACACAAACTAATAGCATATGGATTATAGAATTAAAACCATTATACAATTATTTCTATAGTGACATTCCCCATTAGTTAGCTCCCCTTGTTTCTACACTCTTTGTCCATTTTATCAGGTCCTCTTACCATCTAGATAGATAAACTTCAGACCATCCGTTTCTTTACATGCTTTGTCATTCCATTGGACTCTGTTCGCTAATAGACAGGATCAGCACAGATCAGGTACTACACTGTTTACAAAAAACAGGGGGTATTTCATTATGGGATATTGCATTTTGAAGTATCCTCTAATTTTGGTGAGCAGTATATCAGGGCGGTGGTTCATCCTCAGCTCTGCAGTGACACTGATGTGGTGATGGGGTGTTAGTGTGCGTTGAGCTGGTGGAACTGGATTAGACACAGCAGTGCTCCTGGAATTTTAAAGCGCTGTTGACTCAGTATTCACTTTATTCCTCCACTTTATAGACGTAAAGTCAGAAGAGACAGCAGCTCATCTGTTGTTGCACTGTTTGTGTTAGTCATCCTCTAATCCTTCATCAGTGATCACAGGAGGCTGCTGCCGGCTGGACATTTTTGGCTGGTTGGTTGTTTTCAGTCCAGTGCTGGCACTGTGGTGTCTGATCCTGTCATACCACTACTGTGGTGCTGAGAATGATCCTCCTCCCGAATTGTACATGACCTGTGGTGGGCTATTAGAAAACGGAGGAAAGGGACGGCAATTCATGTATTGTGACCAGAACCTTAATTTAGGACTTAATTTAGGTTTTACCATGTGTTAAATTGTCATAGTGTCAGAAACAATATAACCAGTCAGCCATTGTACATAAGCTTAATTCATTTTAGCAGCCTTAGACCAGTAGCTCCAGTACAACAACAAACAAACGAACCTACACCCAGCTTGGCAGATCTACACCTGGTCTAAGTGAAAGAGTTTTTGGGCGAACTATTACTTTAACTGTGATTTATGTACACTGCTCACCACCATTGGAGGATACATCATTTTGAATTTGAGGCTTTTACACATTAAAGTTTGTACTTTTTTTTCTCACTTTGAATTCACATTTTGCAATATTTTATATCCTAATACTCTTGGTATTGCTTTCTGTGAATAATAATAAGCTATTTTTAGGTATGGTGCATGTCTTTACTCGTGTACTATAGCGTAAATCATTTTCCTGTTTATTAGGTCTGGTACAGAGCTCTACGCTTTTTTAGTTTCAAACTGTTTGTTAGTGAAGAAAATAAGTACTTGTATTTATTTGTCTATTTTATGTACATTTTCTTTATTGGATAATATTTATGTCTTACTCTTGTGGAGAAAAATAGTTTGGACTTTTGATTTCGAGCTGAAGGAATTTGCTTCACATTCCGCAATAAAGAGAAAGAACCGTGGTTCCTCTCTGTTCTCCTCTTTTTTTCCCCCCTGCCCAGGTCTGCCCACATTACGCCAATTTGTTTCAGTCCCTCGGCCCTGCAGTGCTGCCATACAATAGAAATCACAGGCTGAATATTTATGCAGGATTAGCTAGTGAATTAATCTAATAAAGCGATTCATGGAGACATGGAAAGGGAGAAAATGAGAAAATAGTTCAGCTATAATCGTACAGTAATGCAGGAAACAGTTTGGTTATTATCAGGAGAAAACAAAAGATGAACTATTCAGGATCAACTGTTCCCAGTTTTAAATGCTATAGATTTAAGTGAGAATACATGACTTGGATGATACAAGGAAGCATACTGCAATCTGCACTGCCCTCTAGTGCCTACGGTAGGCATTTAACGCCCATCACGGCAAAAAAAAAAAATGCCATCACATGCCCAGTCATGTATTTATGATTCACCGTCCTTTCAGTTTTCCAGGCTGTAAGAGCACTGCAACGGTGCACAAGGCTTCAACAGTTCTAAGCAAGTGGTGGGTGCTCTCACATGTTCATGTTCTTGCTGCCAAAAGCTCCTCCGTCCATATTAACTCTCACGGTAATTCCAGTAAACGAGCAGCAAGGTACTGCAGGTGAAACAAGCAACCAATTACAGAAAGGTGCACTTATGATTCAGATGTGACCCACACAGAGTATGGGCCCCCCCCCCCCAACAAAAATAAAAAAAAAAACACGTAAAAACACCAAATCAGGAGCAGTAACTGTATCGTATTCGGACGAAGTGTGAGAGCAGGCGTGACAGCGGAAGATGATTAAATGGTTTGCATACTGCAAGAGTCTCTGCTCCCATAGTGCACTGCGGTCGGATGATGAAATCGCTACCTCTTGCGTCTAAGGAGACGAAGAAAAGGATATGTAATGACACGCGACTGTCCTGTTCAGAGCAAGCGGAGAAGAAGTAGTTTTCCTGAATTCTTCTCTCTGTAAGAAGTTCACTGTGGCACTGGTAAGTTCAGCAGGAGGACAGTTAGCTGATAACCATGGTTACACGCCCTCTCCAAGCATTTGCTGGAAAGCAGCGATGAGGCCTTTGAAATCAATGCGCTTGTCAGGCGTGTTCTCCCAGCACTTCCTCATTAAAGTATAAACCTGAAAGAACGAAAGAGTTAATCGGAGTTAGTCAGACTCAGAACAATCGAGCAACGTCGTTTAAAAACAAAGCAGATGTAAACACTCACAATAATGTTCACCACGACCACGTCCGATTCATGAAACTATGATACAGTGCCACACAGCAAATAACTCTACCTCTATGAAACAGTCCCGACTTAAAATCAACAAGCATTCAAAATCTTTACCCAGCTTTGTTTACACATTTTAGATTACAACATTCAAGTAGCAAGAAAAAGATTCACGTAGGCGTGGTATAGTCAACTAGAGGACAGGAGGGGAATTATTGCCTTCTGATGTGGTCTGAGTAATGGTATGGGGACTGGAAGTGATGAACACCTCGAGTGGTTCATATACAAGTACATGTATTTGTGACGGCAGATGCCTGTACTTATTCACGTGCTTAATAGCTTATCTGCTTCACATTTTCTGATTATCTGCAACTTTTCTGATTAAGAACTGCCAAGGTGTTGTGAAACATTTATTTTACTAGATACTTCACTAAGAGGTGCAAGCCGTGATGCCGTGCACCATGTGGCACAGTGTTTTATTCTGTATTTATCAGCAAAAGAACAAAGCGTGCGAACGAAGTGTATGAATTTGTTTACTGACCTTTTCAACTTGCTTCCCTATAGGATATTTTCGTATTACATTTGTTGTAAGTAATTGTATTATATTTAATAGAAGTCCTACTTCTTATGTTCTACACATTTGTATTCGCCATTTAATTATAGTCTTCATAATATTGTACTCTATAAATGTATTATAATGTCTTTTTATTATATTGACAGTTTATTTTATTTATCGTATTGCATATAAATATGTTCTCCAAATCCATTTATATTAGCTTCTATGCATTAAAACTCTTATTTAAACTTAATAACTTTAAGTTTAATTAGATTACTTTGAGGTTCTTACACAGAACATGACACGTTTTTTTGTGTCTTGGTCCACTCAGTTTCTTCCTTATAGCATCTAGGGACTATTTCCTTGCCACTGTAATGCTATGCTTGCTTAGTTAAAGCTTCGGGCCTAGATATTTGAGAAGCTGCTTTGTGACCATCTCCACTATAAAAGGCGCTACGGAAACAAATGAGACTTAATTCACTTAAATTCGACCACAAATCAACCATTAATGACTTAATCCTAATACTACGGTTAAATGTACATGCATTTCTACCATGCGATAGATTTCCTAAATTACATAAACACTAAATATGATTCACACCAACATTATCTGTGAAATTTGTATACAATTTTCAAAAACACACCTTTCTCTTGACAATGTATTTGAATGTATATATTGTAGTGGGTAAGTTCATACCCACTAACTAGTGAGAAGTTTCCCACTCATGCACACGGTCTCATATATGATATAAGTCATAGGTGCAATAATAATTTTAAACTTCTTATTCAATATTCCATATTTACTCCATGACATATTACATTATCATCATAGCCACTGCTTTTATTGCTGTATTTTTATTTATTTTTATTATAACCGGTGTAAATATTACACATTTTCTTTTATCTAAATTCATCTTTATTTTAAATCATTCAAGTGTTCATTCTTTGTATAAATGGGCGCAACTGTAACTGTAAGTGAAACTTCCCCCTGGGATTAATAAAGTATTTCTGATTCTGATTCTGGTGAGCTAAGAAACATCTGCGCTTAGTGTTGCTCAGATCATTAGTAAACCCCCTTCCCACCCAATCAGCTGCACTACTGATGTTCTTTTATGCTCCTGACTACTTGATCCTGGTGATGGGGTGACGTTTTATAGTTGTGAAATGTTCCTAAACATTTTAGTCTCATGTCCGTGTGAGTATTTTACCTTGTCTGGGCAGATCTCTGGCTTGGGCAACCTCCTCCCTTCCTCTAGAACTCTGACCAGTCGGGTCACGGTCATCTGGCCATGCGTTGGTCCAATCATCTTGAGGAACACCTGGTGAAAGCAGAGCAGAATCTCAGGCATCTGCCAGACTTTGACTGTTTGACTGTTATTCTATAACCAGGGCTCAGTGCTAGTGCTAACTAGGGGTGGATGACTTGGGGAAAATCCTCCATCACGGTGTGTATTTATGTTATACACACAATATCAGTATATCACCATTTAGTAATTTTGGAAGATATTGGTTAACGTAAAAAGTGAGCCCATAAATTGCTAAATTACAAAACATACATTAAGGTGCAAGAAGTCTTAGGCCATTAAATTTGTTGTTGTATGAATTTGTTGTATAATGACCCCATATTACAGACTGACGATGTAGGGCTTAAACATTTCAAACTCTTATTTGATTATTTTTATTATTATTATTATTATTCATTGCCCTGTTCCCATTCCAAAAAAGTGGTTTCTTTGCTGCTACTCTTACACATTCCTGCCAATATAGATTTTTTTGCCAACTGATAAATCTAAAAAATAGCAAATGGGACACAAAATTGCCAAACTTAAATAAACATTTGCATTTGTACTTAGTCTTTTTTATAGATCAAAATGAAGCTTTATTAAACTTAACAACATTTACAAGTAAAAGCACCTTTTTCTGGGGTAAGGAAAACACAATGTAAACACTTGCAAAAAGAAACAATTTAAGAGTAGTGCATATGGTAGCAGTATCTATTGGTTTCCCAGAAATGCTCTGGTGTAAGGGGTGAGTGAATGACATACCAAATACTTCTCACTGTTCTTTTTTCAGTTTATCAATAGAGCATACAAATGTCCTGTATTTTCTACCTGCATCCTTATAAAAAAAGACTGGAAAATAAACACACTTCACAATAATTAAGAGATATTTCAAAATGAATATTAAAAGTATCTGATCATGTCCATGCCCCATTGCTGTCTGTTTGTTAAGGCAGTCTTGGGTGACCATACAGTCTACTGAACAGCCAAGTCATTGTGCGGCGCTCTCGTTCAGTTTAAAATGCGTCTGTTTAGCCCCATGAATATGAACATGTCACTTGCTGAAATTGAGTTTGCATCTCATTTGCGTAATATTTTAATCGCTTATATTCATTTGGAAATATCCCTTCATTTATGTGAGCAATGTATACATCATCATTATTCCATTATAACAAATCTAAATGGTGGCATGGTGCCCTAAGACTTTTGCACAGTACTGTATATTTGAACCTACAGTCAACATACGCATTTGTTAGCAGTGTTAAAACCTCAAATCAAAATAGCAGCAACATATTACAGCCAACATTCACCATATAAATGAGGATCTTTATAAACTGGAACCATGTCCTTGCAGACTCAAGACACAATAGCATCCGCTGCCGCTGCCGCCAAACTGGGTTTAGCAAAGAATTCGCCTGAACCTTTCTGAAAGTGTGCTTACTTGACATTGTCTTCCCAGCTTCAAACGTAGAGCATTCAAAATGATAGATAATGTTCTTCTGCTTGGTGTCAAATTTTGCAAAACCAAACAATAACCACAGAACAGAAGTGTTTAAATCTGAAAGCTTCCACTGACCTATCCTTGCTCACAGGTAAACACAGAAAAAGCCCTAGAGGTCTGGATCCATTTACAGCAAAGGGTGAATGATCTAGAAAAGCTGTCATATAAAAAGTTCTAATCAAATATCTACTATTATACATAGAGCCTAGAGCTAGCACTGGCTCAATATTTCAATACATACATACAACGAAAATCAGTTAAGTAGGGACGCTATATTTACTTAAGTATTTATACACTATTTTAGCCGTAGAACATGCAGAACGTTTGGGTGGCATCGTAGGGCTCGAATGAATTCAGTCGAGAATGAAACAGCGAACACAATAACTTGTCATGTCGGCAAGTAGCGACTCAGGCGGGCGATGCTCTAGTCCTACTTCTCGTTTTCGGTACATATTCATCCGCTGATTAAATACGCTATTTACTCTAAATCGTAATATTTTATGATTTATAACATATTTTTGAAGATATTTTTTGTGATGTTGTGATTTTTTTAAATGTAAAAGTTCCGCAACAAGCCGCGAAACAGCGAAAATATATATTTTTTTCCATTCATATTTTTGGAAAACCTAAGTTTAACACCGAGTTTGTGAAAGGTAAACCGCAAAGTGGAACACTGTATTCATTTCAGTAACCTCTCAATACTTCCTCCAGAGGGTAATGTGTACAGATTTGGCCAAGACATCTGCCACCACTGTACAGACTGAGACCATCTGTTAGAGACTGAGACCGTGACTGGCCTCGCTATACAAAGAACTCTTTTAATGGCAGGACACAGACGCAGTGTTCAGCTCACTGAAGGGCTGAGTTTATCCAAACTTCTACCTAACTTTCACACCTTGAACTGGAACAATTTCTGGAGCGATTCTGCCCAACTAACACAGAATGCACTTTATCAAACTGGTTGAAAAGACATTTGGACAGCTAACTGATCTTGTGATGCTGTGACCAGATTCTCTGCTTCCATTTTCTAGCACCAACACTGAACTGTAACACTGGCATGATGCTAAAAATCTTGGAACCATATTACCTCAGTGTCAGTGCAGTTCCTGCCGTACGTGTCTGTATAAAAAATATCGATAGTGATCTAGGTGAGCTTAACCTATGTTTACCCATTAGTCTGCCAGTTTAACAGACAATGTGCCTGTACTGGGATCTGAGCTCATTTTGCTGCAATTACTTACAGTATTTACAGTAAGTCTTGGGCATTCTAAATTTTTACTTTACTTTGTTCTCTAATGGTCAGGATCCCCACAGGACCAGCACAGATCAGGTACTATTTAGGTCATGGATCGGTTGATGAGCACTGCAGTGACACTGATGTGGTGGTGGTGGTGTGTTGTGCTGGTATTCCTTGGATCAGATACGGTAGTGCTGCTGGAATTTTAAACCACCTCAGTGTCACTGCGGGGCTGAAAGCAGTCCAAAATGTCCAGCCACCAGCATCCTGTAGGTAGCACCCTGTGAGCACCGATGAAGGATTAGAGGATGGCTAACAGAAACTGCTCAACAACAAATGAGCTACTGACTTCACATGTGCAAGGTGGAGCAATATGGTGGATGTCTCTAAGAAGTAAGTGGTTAGTGATTAAGCGCGGTGTTTTAGAACTCACGCGCTAAAATGCCGCCCCAACATCAGGGTCAATGCAGTGCTAAGAATGATCCACGACCCAAATAAAACCTAACCTGTGCTGGTCCTGACCATTAGAGAACAGAGGAAAATGGAATTACAAAGTATGTAGAGAAACACAAGGACTGCAGTCTGTAAGTGCAGTGACCACTAAAACGTAACGAAAGATAGAATGCCTACTACTTTTGCACAGTACAGTATGTTAAAGTATTTTGTTAAACATTATAAACAGCTTGTCTCACAGAAGTTAACTTACCGACATGGGACTGTGGGTGGCATCACAGTAGGTCAAGAGCTCATACATGGTCACTCCAAAGGACCAGACATCTGATGCTCTGTAGAACTTACAATGGACCAAGCACTCTGGAGCATACCTGAATCACACAGAGATACATCATACTACTCACAAACATGGCTGCTGCAGTATGGCATGACAACACGGTCAGATCAACTCATCAAGAGTTGGTTTACATGAATTTAATCCAAATACTGCAGAAAATCTGAATTTGTCATCTGAGTTGACACACACTTAGATAATCTGACAATGGGAACGTTCTGGGTTTACATGACTCAGACTATTGACTTGGGGCTTTGTATTAAATGCAACTAGACAGCTAAGTTCTTGAAGACATTTCACCTCTCGTTTGAAAGCCTTCAAGAACCAAGAAGTTCAACTGCCCTCAACTTATACAATCAAGTCTACCGTGACCTGGATGACTGAACGACACAGACGACTCAGGCAATACTGAGATTACTGAATACCCAAAAATCTCCCAGAAAGATGTGACATAAACTTAAAAATGTCAAAATTAAATGAAGAAATTCTTCATTTCCTTGAGCACAATCTTCATTTCAGAAAATTACCCAAATATGTTTGGTATTTTGTAGGTGCTGCATTTAACTACAGGTTGCCAAATATTACAAGCCACATAACCTACCAGGTCAGTAAACCTGGCAACCCTGCTTGATTCTGCTAAAATTGTCCAGGGCAGCACTACACTTTATCGGTTACGATAGCGTGCATGCACAGACCAAAAATAAATAAATCGAATCAGATTTCTTAAGCCGATCTAACAAATCAGTTCGCTGTTTACATGACCACTTAAATAATTGGATGCAGAAATATGGTTGTGTCCTGATAGTGAAGTGCAGGTTAGCACACTCAATGAGAACTCTAGAACAAAGGAGCCATTATTATGAACATCAACCTTTCTCATCATCCACTCAGCCTACCAGAAGACAGGGCTGTCCAGGTCGTCCTTCACCGTGTAGTAGCCCTCGTTGTCTTTAATGCTCTTAGTCAGGCCAAAGTCGCCAATCTTCACCGTGCTTTCGTTCTCCACCAGCACATTCCGGGCAGCGAGGTCTCTGTGGATGTAATTTCGAGAGCCCAGGTAATCCATACCCTGCAACAGAGAGAACCACGGCAAATGGGTCAGACATTCCATTCCAAGCTTAATGATGTTCTGCATTACTCAAATGACCTGCTGCAACATTCCGTCCCAAAACCGCATCGCAAAGAGCACGGTTATTTGTCTGTAATATGTTTTGATTAGGGCTGTCAAAGTTAATGTGTTTGTTATTAACGCATTAATGCACAATGCTAATGCATTTTCAGATTTTCGGTTGCTTAGCTACGTGAACCACATTAGCTACAGACGAGTTGCGTGCAGTTTCACAATTGCTGCAACTGAAATATTGCAAAATATGCAACCGGTGTGTTAACCGATGTTTCATTACAAATCACGTCAAGGTCACTCTTAATAAAGCCCAGCAATTGCCAGATACAATCTCTGTATTTTAGTTACCCCAAGAGTATACATCCTCTGACAGTGCTAACATTACTACTTAACTCAGTGTCTGTGCAGATCACATAGCATAGGAGAGATTTGTACTTTTTTTTAATTTACTTTTACTTTTTACAGTTGCAATAAAAGCTACTACATAAATCGTTTTTCTAAAGTACTACTAGAATCAGATTTAGATGATGTATCAGTTGGATACAAATCTAATTCAGAACTAACCACAACTGAGCTGAAGTTCACAAAGGCATGATTGGAGTAAGAGACACCCCTGACTGACCGTTTTGATTGTCTGAACACATTAAAACAGAACAATAATGGTTTATTATTTAAACTATTTATTAGTATTTACATTCCAATTACAGTATTTAGCAGAAACCCTTGTCTAGAGTGATTTACAAACTTATGTTTATTTTAATTAGATTTTTTAGAGAGCAAGAGAGAAAGAAAGAAAGAAAGAAAGAGAAGAGAAGGGCATCTGGGTTGTTAGTCGAGGTAAGTGAGGAACAAATGGGTCTTCAAGTCTTAAAGATAGTCAGAGACTCAGCTGTTCGGCCTCTGGAAGATTTTACAATATAAAATAGTGACAGAAAACTTTGAAACCAGAAAAATCTAAAAGCAGTCGAAGATCAAGATCACGTAACATTTGGGACTTGGCAGATAAGTACAGGACAATGGGCAATTAGGCAAGACTCTTAACCCACAATTGCTGGAATTGTAAAATCTCATTGTAAAATATATTTAAGTCGCTCTGAATAAAAGTGTCTGCTTAACGACTACATTTGGCTTCTGTACAAATGATTCTCATTTCAAAGCAAGGCAGTACTACATACTGTGATAGGTAATATATAAAGGTTAAACATAAAAAAACACAGGCATTCTCCAGGATTGTTTGAGACAATACTCCACTGTAAAAAAAAAAGTGACATATATATATAGACTTGAACCTGTCTCTGTTAGATTCACACAGTGTCTGACCTGGCTGATCTGGACAGCGTATCTGAGCAGAGACTTGAGATCCGTCTGCGCTTTGTTTCTGGGCAGATACTCCTTCAGACTGCCGGCAGGCAGATACTCCATAATAAGCTTGATTGACCTTCCACCTGAAACAGTTAAGCATGAAGACATCTGAAATGAGCATTATATAAGCAAGACATGTCTTGACAACACACACATTTAATTCCAGATTTGATGAATAAAGTTTCAGGCATCTCCTCCTGCATGTTGACAGCAGTTCGGTGTATGCAGAACTTGTTTGTGATCTGCACCGCTTACCTTCCTCCTGGCAGATGCCTTTGTATTTAACAATGTTTTCATGATAGAGCTCTCTCAGGATGTCAATTTCACACCACAGGTTGTTGCTCTGCTCCTCTCTGCTCTCTGGCTTCAGTGATTTCACTGCCACCAGCTCTCCAGTTCGATCTCCACGTGGGTCATACCGGCACAGCTCCACCTTCCCGAAATGGCCCTGGTCACAAAGACACACAAAGAGATTTCTATCTTGCACTAATAAAATTCTAGAACGTTTAACAGTTACCACATCACAATCATTACCTCTCCAAGATCTCGGATCTTCTTGAGGAATCTTTTCTCAAACACAGTGGGATCGACCTCTAGGGTGGGTACTGGCTTAATAGAGGGATCTGAAGGGAATATGGACACACACACACACACACACACACACACACACACACACACACACACACACACACAATTATACTGCGAACTGCATATATTTCTTCCATCAGTAAATGTAATTTACATAAGAACATTTTAACATTACTGTCCCTATCTTGCAGTTCTCACTTCCATCCACATGGGGTCAGTGTTTTAAGCACTGCTGTGTCACTACGAGGGGCTCAGGCAGGGAAAACTTTCGTTCTCTAAAAGAATTTAACACCACACCTTTCCTGCTGTTGTTGTATCTACACTTCTCACACAAATTAGGAGATATTGCATTAGGGGATATTTTATTTAGAAATATCCTGCAATTTTTGTTAGCAGTATATACTGAATAGTTAATCGCTTTACACAAGAAGCAGCCTGTCAACAAAGACAGGTATAAAATAAATCTTCGATATATTAATATGACTGTGATTACGGTTGTATAGTCCAGGTTGTATCTGTACCTGTGAATTATCTTTCAGACAATACTATGCAACCCTGACCAGCATTCACAGGGATAAAACAGGATGATTTTTCTTTATGGTTTTTAATCACTTCATGGGAATCTGAAGCATCCATCGTTGCCAGGTCCAATTATGCTTGGAGCGAAAGACATTTTCTCTTCGGTTGGTTCTTTTGGGCTTGTTTCCTTAGACCTGCTTCCTGTATTCTCTCATGGGATCTGGCAACCCTGGAATTAAATGCCACAACTGCAAAATGGCTATGAGACGTTTTAGGAAGTAACACTGAAACTCAGTCTATGCAGTAAATTTCTAAAAGAAATTTGAATTTCACCTAATAAAGTGGCCAGTACAGTCTGAATTTAAACTGGATATGTCTAGAAACATTTAAAAGTAAAATTCAGGTTTGTGCTGTGGAGATGATGACTGGAGAGGTGGTGTTCTGTTGCTAAATACTATAAATGTAAATGTGTTTCCCCCTCCGCTGCACTGCGTTACTTTCTAGCATTTTACTTACTCTGTTTCTCCACCATGTCAATGTCTCGGACAATGGCTCTGAAAAAGGGTCTTTGATGGGGGTCGTAGGTCATGCAGTGGGTCATTAGCTTGGCAAGCTCTTGACAGTCGGGTGTGGCCAACTGACATTGAGCCACATAAAACCTCTCCTTCTGCTCGGCATGAGAAAGAGAGAAAGAAAATCATGTGAAAGAGGAACAGAAAGCAGTGAAAATGAGAATGGAAAATACCATCATCCCCAGGGTTCAGTGCACGAGTGTGTGACAAAGACAGAGAGAGAGACTGTGTACCTCAGTGAGTTTTTTATCTTTCAGGGGAATCTCGCCGTTGTAGCATATCTCCCACAGAGTTGTGCCGAAGCCCCATTTATCTGCTGCTACACTCAGATTGGACGTGTCCTGCACACACTCTGGAGCGATCCATGGAATCCTATCCACACACTCTGTGTGAACGCAAGCACACAGTTCCACTGTTACTCGCTTGTTAAATATGAAAACTGGCTTGATTGTCATGGATCATGAGTATAGTGACACCCACACATTACACCTACACAAGCTTTAATAACATCCAATTTTAAATCCATAAGCATTAATACGGCGTCCCCTCCCTCACCCCCCTTTCCCAGAATCTCCATTCTAGTTCATGCCAAATGTATTAGAGGGGGTAGAGTTCAGGACTGTGCTTTGTGCAGTCCAATCAAGTTCTTCCACACCAAACGTTCCCAACCATGCATGTATGAAGCCTGCTTTGTGCTCTGGGGCACAGTCATACTATAACAGAATAGGGTCTTCCCCAAACTGTTGTCACAAAGCTGGAGGCACACAATTATTCTAAATGTCTTGGTATGCTGAGGCATTAACATTTATGTTCACTGCAACTAAAGGGCCTAGGCCGAGCCCGAAAAGCAATATCATAGCATTATTCCTCCTCCACCAAACTTTACAGTTTCCACAATGTAGTCAGGCAGGTAACGTTATGCTGGCATTTGCCAGATGGAGAAGCAGTTTGTCACAACACAGAACGCATCATGGCTGCTCCAAAGTCCAGTGGTGGTGTGCTTTATACCACTCCATCTCACTCTTGGCACTGTGTGTGGCGATGGATCTGATGGAAACCCATGAAGGTGCACAGTTTTTGTGCTGATGGTAAGGCCTGAGGAGATTTGGAACTCAGCAGAGGGTTGGCAACATTTAAGCATACTTTTATGTGGTCGGCCACTTCATGGCTGAGTTGTTGTGGTTCCTAAATGCTTCCACTATATCAGTAATACCATTCATTCACAGCTGATTGTGCAATAGGAAAGAAGACTCGATACGGTACTATTACCGTATCACTGTATTCAGTTTACGTACTGAATGAAAAAGTTGAATTCAATGATCAAGAGGAGTGTCTCAGTAGATGTTTCCATATAGTGACAAATGAATAAAATGCTTCACATTAATTGCAAGTCAAACAATAAACAGCATTTTTGCTTGGGTATGTTTAACTCTAAACTAAAGTAAAACAATAAAAGTAGGACGAATGTCACATGAGCATGTAATTGGCTGGGTCAGGTTAGTGTTCTCCGATTCACTGTAAATAAGAAAATAATGAAATAACCAATACATTCAGGAGTTTTAGAAAGTATAACATTTTGTCGGTAACTGTATTAGAATTGTATTATTTCACGATAAATTGCGATGATGCATATTGCGTTATGTAGTGTTATTCCAAATATATCCAGTTGAAATACAAACGACAGTGTCCAATCTGAGTCTTAATGCATTACATCACATTAATAATTCAGTGGACAAATTGAATCAAAACACTACTACGGCATCAAGAGCGGAGATTGTAGTTTACACTCCATTTACGTTTTTGTTCTTTCAAAACACATTTTGAGCAAAAATTTGATGTAGTCTATTGCAAAATTAAATATTGCCGTATCGATTTGATTCGAAAGTGCTCAAAATCGTTTCTAATTGTTGTTCTCTATAGTTAATATTGCTGTAAGTACGTAAGGAAGTGATCAGGTATTCATTTCTGACTACAGGACTACAACATTTCATGTAGTTGAATTTTAAAACTGTAGTTTAATTTCATTAAAACTATGTTGACAACAAACTGAGATAACCTTGAGTAAATGCTTTAAGAGGAACAGAATCAACAGGATTCAGGAACAGAATCAGGGTGGTAACAGTCTACAGATACCCTGTGTGCTCTCACTGTTCTCGAGAGACAAGTTTAGGCAGTTCAGTTGGTAATAGCATTGCGCTAAATGCTCTTATTCACTTGTTTCTCTCAAACCAGTCTTTCCTCTAAGAGCAGCGACGGGCAGCAAACATGAGCGCATTCCAGATCAGTGTGATGTAGCCCTGAAGGCTGATGGACGACAGCCAGCACAATTCCTGTTACACTGTCTGTTAATAACCCCGTACAAAGCCTGCTTTTCCTCTCACTCGCCACTTGCACCACAGTCCTTCATTCCACATATTACAGGAAACACAACACTGCTCAAAACCTCGAAATGGAATGCAATAAAATCTCAAAAACATGGATGTAATAACTAACACAAAACTTAGGACATATTTCATTATGGGAGATTTAACTCTGAAATATCCCTTAATTTTTGTGAGCAGTACATGTTATTAATATTATGATTTAGTCCCGATTTAGTCAAGTAAGTTATTATCGGAATGCTTTGTTATTAGAAGAATTAATAGACACTCATAAGTAAGATTGGGTATTGAAGGTTAAACCGGTAAAAAAATTCTATCTGTGCTATGGACGCATCTATTTATCAGGACAAGCGAGTCGTGATCACGTCATCGAGTGGTTTTGTTTTGGTACGCTCTGCTCTAGCGTTAGCAGAAGGGTTTATACCCTTGAGCTGAATGGTTTGGCTCCACTTTTAGAGAAAAGGCTAAATGCAGTACGTGGAAAGCTGATCAAGCTGATCAAAGCACCAGTATGAAATACTTATGTATCTGCATCCTAGTGCAAGTTTTATTTTGCTTATGGTACTCAAACCATGACCAAGCATCTCTCAGTAGCTACTATTGAAAGGCTACATTTTTACATGCTTTTTCATCAGACTTAAACCTATGTTACTTATCATGTTAGTCATTTCAGCAGTCACTACTTAAGAACATTAGGCCAATTCAAGGTTTTTCTACTCATTCTACTTGTAATAGGTTTTAATGGGAAGAAAAAATTGTAATGGAAAAACGTATTTGAATTATTTTTTCAAAATCTATTTATTATTTATATCCAAAACATTTGGCCCATATGTTTAAACATTTTTGAATCAGGATGTATGGTCCTTATCATCATCATTTTCTTTTTGGGCTGCTATTAATAAGTACTCAAGGTCATCACTGAGTGCATATACATGCAATGTTACGCTTCTATTGGGCTTATTTATATACGTGATGTATCCTCGTGTAAGATCTGGCCACCCTGCAATGAAACGCTAAAAGGATCTACTCAAGAACATTTGATAATGAAGGATGTGCTTATTTTCAGTCATATAAACCTGTAGGACTACTGACAAAATACACATTTTGTGCAGTTATCGGATTACTACATGCGTGTAAACGCACTCATTACGAAGGAATTTCATTCACAAAATAAACAGTGTGTCTTTAGTCATTAGACACAAACCCACATCACGGCATGGTACCTATACATACAGATTTCCTCATTAGTTCTAATGATGTGTTCATTTTTTTTATGATTACTATTTTTAAACTAATCTTCCTTTTCGTAATCTAGTCACAGGAGACTGGCTGTAATGCCACATGACTTACCTTCTCTAGTGAGCACTGTGATGGGAATGCCAGGGTCACTAAGTTTAATAAAGGGACCGCCCTCCCCGTCCAGCCCGTCACGAGCCAAAAGAATGTTCTTAGCACAGACGTTGCCGTGCACAAGCTTCTTATCCTCCTGCAAGATACACAACCCCACACACGTTACGCAGTGACATAACCCAGAATTGATAGCGAATTAAAATGTTAATTAAAAAAAAAACCCATTAAAACAGCTGCATTCGTTCACTGCGTGACTAACCTACCCAACAATAGTTCTATTCTGTTCTGAACAGACAGCTGACTGTTGCTGCCAAATCCACAACAATGCCGCATTTGTTTGAAAGACTGTCCATGTATATGTTTTATCAACCAAATTAAGGCGTGTCATATGTGATTACCAGATAACTGAGGGCGCTCGCCAGCTGTTTGGCCACCTGGAATTTCCACTGGGTATTCAGAGTAGCCTGTCTGCGCATGAACAGATCCAGAGGGCCATACTTCACAAACTCCTCTACCATGATATCTATAAACAGAAAGAATAACATTGATAAAGTCTACCAGAAGAAACCTCCCGTCACATGTCATATACCACCGTCATGAAGAAAATATTTTAATTGTACAACATAAGTGTAATAAAAATTAAAGCTGTCAAAAGAATGAATGCAATAATAACATGCTAACAGCGATCGTTTTCAAAAACACTGTTAACTGAAAACTTTCTTTACTTGACTATGTGACCCACCCATAGTTACGGTGCCAAGTGCAAAATGCTCACTGTTGTGTGACAGCAGTTTAGGTCACATAAGCACACAGTGTAAGTGCACGGTTTAACAACATGCCTGGTACATGAGATAACAGCTTGCACATGCTATTTCTTTTTTCTTTTTTTAAGTTTTGCAGCTATCAAACGGCTATCTTTCTCGTCATCGGTGTTGTGTTTTGTAGAATCATTTCAAAGTAATAAAAGCTCGGTGGGTAGCATCGCTGGTCACAGCAAGAAGGTTCCGGGATCAATCCCAGGGTGGAGCGGCCGGAGTCGTCTTTGTGTGGAGTCTGCCTGTCCTCAACGTGTCAACTTGGGTTTACTTGGGGTACTCCGGTTTCCTCCCACAGTCCAAAGACATGTGTGTTAGGTTAATTGGTGTCTCTGATGTGGCCCTTAGTGTGTGTGTGTGTGTGTGTGTACCCTACAATGAATTGGCGCCCTGTCTAGGGTTGTTCCCATGGTCTGCCAAATGTGAATTCAAACAAAATGCAGTTCTAGACAACGCATCTGTTGCATATAAATGTGACAGGTTTGCTTTGCCACAAACCTAGTCCCCATTCCCAAGCGGGTGCTTGGGAGCCTCCTCCGCCAAGAAAAATCCCACAAAATCCCTGGTCTAGCTCTATGGTACATCCAGAAAACAGGCAGAACTCTCCTTGGCTTGAAACACAACTCAAGGCTCACCTTGCCAAAAGTGGGATACAAGTGGCTCAGGTGTACAGCGCTGGTTCTCTGTACTGACCTAACCCAGTCCTTATCCACAAAGTCAAGGGGTGTGTGCAGAAGTTCTGCCTTTCCATATGAAGCAGACCAGGGATGCCCTGTTACAACTCTGTTAAAGTAGTCTAAATGTCAATTTGTTGGTGTTCCAGATACTCTTGTTTGTGTGTCTGACTTGTAAACAAGCTGTAAATTAAATTTCAAAGTGAATATACCGTCCTGTGTACATCCTCTAGGGAGTACTCTTTTGGTTATTGTTCAGTCAGGTCTAACAATATAAACTAGTTCGCATTTAGTCATTTACTTGTTGTTCGTACTGCTGTCTATTAATGCATATTTGGCTTATGTCAAACTAAATTATTATTAAATTCAATCACTCGTTAATCACTCGTGTTTACAGCTGTATCTCAGACTCATTTACAAGCAGTGTTCTTGTGAAATGTTCTTTATGTTTACATTCCACTAGCCCAAAAAGACAATGCGTCTACGGTAACGTCCTTTCAACGACCCCTTTCACAGAACACAATGCAATCATTAAACAGCACATTCATGCAACGCAATCTTTCTTGCATTATTGTTTCGTCTACTGGAGATGCTTTATCTGAAGGAACATTTCGCATTCAGATCTTATTCCAAATCAGGTGTCCGTTCACTGGCCATTGCTATGGATTCACTGGAGCTATTCGTCAACATCCGATTCAATGATTTTCCCATAAAAACATTAACAACCTCACCGCCCAACTATGATCACTGTTAATCAAAACGTATGTGCAGCCATGATGTATACTACCACACAAACAATGTGTGTGGCACTCACTCTCCTGGTGATGCACACACACTCCATAGAGCAGGGCAATGTGCTTGTGTGAGACTTGTCGCATCATGCTAGCTGTCTCAAAGAAGGCCTAGAGAAAGAGAAAGGGACTTGGTGAGATGCAATAAGATAAACAAAGACAGAGGCAGACAGATAGGAAGTGATAGAGAGAGCTCAAGCTACAGTATGAGATCGACAGAGATAGATGAGACGGCTGTTCTTACCAGAGATATGTCCCTATGTCCAGAACCCAGAACTTTGAGCACCACTTTCACCTCCTGTGAAGCACTGTAGCTCCCAAAATCATCATCGTCATCCTCATTCTTCATCTTCAGCACACCTGCATAGATGTTGGTCCTGGTTCCCAGACCCAAATGTTCACCCTGAATGCCGCAGCAAGGAATAGGAGAACTCATCACTAAGCAGCATCACTTTGTGAAGTACAAAATTACCCTAGTATATGAACTCACAATAACAAGTGAAACCCTGGACTTCAAATTCTGCACCGTGTTACATAACTGACATAGATGGTATCTCTGTATGGCTGCTTTGCTTCTACCTGCACCTGCCACTTAGCTCTTCCACTTAGACGCTGGATTAATACAGTGGATTCATTAATTACATGAATACAGTTGGATTCATTCCAAGAGAAATGAAAGCGAAAGCTCACCGTGAGACAGCAGATGATATGTTCTATTTCTACACTCACACACAGCATAATACATTGACTAAAGAGTAACCTGAGGGAAGAATGCAACTCAAAGAGGGGTGGACAATGCCATGTGCGTGCACATGAACACAGAGACCAGAACAAAAAAAGTACAAGCGCACAAGGGGTGGCACGCAAGAGACTGAGAAAACACAACAGTTTCTAGAGCAACTACATTAATCTGAAATCATAAAAATATGAAGGGTATTGCAAAGGCTAGAAAAGCGTAGGGGCCTATTTGTTACCCAAATCATTTCCAGCAAGGAGGTTTCGGGTTTAACAGGGTTTGACTGTACATAAAAAGGATTAAGTACAACAAAACTTTCAATTATAAAGGTGCTTTTGAGAACACATTTACAGTTTGGTCTTGATGTAACCCTGCAAAGTACTCAATTACATCCAGAAATAATAACTGCCTGTAGTAATGCAATGCATTAATTGATCAAATAACTTACACAATCAAGTGGGCAAGCTTTTCCAATGTGAGGAATTATCTTTAAAAATGGAAAGTGTGGATAGTGCTTGAGGACCGCAGAGCTTAATATTATATCAGAATAATATCAAAGCACCAGAGGTGGCAAGTAACAATGTACAAATATCTGGTCTTTGGCATTTTCGGACCTTTTTTTAAGCACATTCGCAATTTCTTGCAGAGTCTCCACAGGCATTTATATTTACATATCGTTTATATTGATGTCATTCAGCAGACGCCTTTATTCAGAACGACTTACAATTAATACGACATTACCATCCAACCAAATGTGGGTTAAAAACCTTGCTAAAAGACCCAAGCGTGACCCAAGACCTGGACCCACTGGTCCACAGTCCTGTATTTTAACCGATTGAGACGACTCTTGAAGAATACTGCAGAGGCACAGATACGCTCCAGAAGTATGCGACTTCTAAAGTCTTCTAACACTTTTATTGTTCAGCATAGTGCATATACACCCAAAAATAATTAAGTATAAACAGTATAATAAAGTATACACTTTATACATCTCTATTAATCAGACACTATGAGGTTTTTGGTTGTTGTTCTGTGGTGAATATAAAAATCGAAATGAATAAATCATATTTTAAATGTTTTAAATTAACTAGTGTAACTAAATGAAGTGGCAGTGTTTCGAAGAGTTAACGATAACCATTGTTCGGTTTAAATATTGTCACATGCTGCATTACTGAATATTGCTAAGAGCTACGAGTGAAACTCCCAAAGTATTTTGGTTCCTCATGTATGAAAATGTTTGATAGTGTTTTTGCTGTGGTTAGATCATGTCATTTGTATGATTTTTTTCCATTCGGTGATGATTCAATAGTGGCTTTAGTTCAAAGCATCACGTACTCTCGGTGTCATGGATGAGCAACTCTTAAGAAAAAGCTCTCAATAAATGACATCCTGTTTTAACATAGAAATGTATATATATATATATATATATAAAAAAAAAACGCTGTGAAGTTTTGGCTTCAGATACATTGAATGAACATAGACGCCAAATTTCTGTTCCCACTTGAGTCTTTTTTTAATCAGACAGCAGTACCTTTACTTAAGTAGATAGCTTGTGTGTACATGACAGAATATACTGCACGTCACGTCAAAAGTAGACATCCGTCAGAGTGAAGCACTGATGTCATGTGATGTGCTTGCGTTAACGGTCATACTAATCCTCACATTTCTTTCTGCCGACATTTAATCAATCTGTCCGTGTGTAACGCAGGGAATAGTGTAACACATGCTATTACCTGGATAATCTCCTCTTTGAGGATGCGGTGGAAACTCAGCTGGCTGACTTGAGCCTGTCTTTGTGGGACGAGTTCTCTGTCTGAAGTCATCACTAATAGATTGGACACCTCTGAAAGAGAAAAGAATGGAATGTGATTAAAGGAAAGGCAATGACATAAGTAAGCTTTCAGACAGATTGGAACAAGTTTCTTGTCTTGGCTTTGGCGACTAGGCAGTACATTTGGGTCAAATTACAAAACATGTTTATTTATACAGGACATCAGGAAAGTGCATACAGTGTCACTGAATGTGCTTTAGAAATGTGAAAATACAAGATAAAAACAAGAGAGAAACTTTTAATTAAACTGGCAGTTTGGTGAAATAGAAAGGTGTTACGTTCGGATTTGCCAAAACGTTTACACTAGGCAATCTGTACCATGCATGAGCATGGTTGACCCCCTAAGTCCAGTTCAATGACTAGTCTTATCACTAATTATGCCTGAGCATGGTACGCGATGGAGCAGAAATCACTGCGTTGTATAAGGAATAATTCTATAAAGAGTATGAGAGGGTTGTGTGTCAGTACGCCCAAACAGACTCCAAAAAAAGCCACAAAGTAAGTCCACTGTGCTGTGTAGACCAAGTACTCTTGTAGTGATGTAAGCATGAGAACATTTAAGCACAGTGTGAGTGCGGGACAGTGGAAGAGTGGGTAGGGGAGACAATCATGCTCTGGCACAGTACAAGGCATAGCATGAGTCTGCTGTAAAACCAGCATAGTCGCTAAATGCTGTTTCTTTATGTTTACCTTAGCCAGACCTAACTTGATCGTTCCTATGATTAGTAACAGGTGACAAGTTTCCTTATTTCGATAACTCTAAACAATCAAACCAGGGCAAGCTGATGAAATGACATTTTCCCTGTGATATAATAATAGTGTGGACAGTGTAAGGACTGCAGAGCTCAGAATTATATCAGAATAATCTAAATTAATATCAAAGTACGGAAGTCTTTTTTTTTCCCCTCGCCAGTTTGTTATATAATACTTTTAACTGTTACTTAATACACGTCGTAATAAAAACCTGTACTTCTACTGTACTTTGTTTTATGAAGCACATCAGAATCTTGACGCGCTGCAACTGGCGCTGTCCAATTTGGTAGGTACGCCTCTAAGGGCATTTATATTATGCATCTATGAACGATCATAAAGATACTCAAATTTACATTTTACAGTTACAGCACTTAGCAGACGCCCTTTATCCAGAGTGACTTACAAAAGTACAGGTAACTCAAAATCTTAAAGATTACTGCAACATCCCAAGTGATTGCTCAGGGTTGCTTCAAGGGCACGGAGTGAAGAGTAAAGTTAGCTTATTTTCCTAACACTAAGAACGTCCGGGCGGCTGCATTTTGTATCAGCTCAGTGTCTCTGCACAGAAGGGAATGCTCTAATCTTGTTCTTATTGTAAAATTTGTAAAATGATCACAGTAGAAAGTCTACAACTGGATAATAGTAAGAAAAACAGCAACATTTGTATTCAGGACAAGTGAGCATATTTATATAAGGCGTCTGCGTGCGGTTGACTTTGTGCATGTGTGGGTGTCTACTATGCACTGCCGTCGTAAACGGCATGCGGGAGTGGATGTGTGCGCGTGAGTGTGCACCACAGAGGCTGTGGAATAGAGGAAGTACCCCTGGCACATTGAACATGGCTGTAAAAACACTGTTAAGCTGTATTATATGTATGTGTTATTCAATTCCGATGCAACATTTTTAAAGATATGCTTATATATATATATATATATATATATATATATATATATATATATATTTTTTTATTTTTTTGCTATTTTATTCAGCTGTATTATGTAGTGCTGCTAACTATAAGTTTTACAAGCACCATATCTATAATATGGTTTTCCTAAATTAATAAATTAATTAATTATTTATTTATTTTTTTACTATTTCTCTTTGCTTAGTTCATCATTTTTGCCATATAAATTCATATATGTATTTAAAAATTGTAAAATGAAAGATTTCTTCCAAATAAATGTTAAAAAAAAGTTTTCAATAGACAAAAATCTATTGTTTCGAATCTATATATGAAATGGACAAACTTGACTAATTGTATTTATTATTTTCATTTGCTTCTTGTTTTAATATTAGTCTTTAAGTTAAAAGTAGAGAAGTGTGAAACCAATGAAGTACAGTAGTATATACATTTTGTGTGTGTGTGTGTGTGTGTGTGTGTGTGTGTGTGTGTGTGTGTGTGTGTGTGTGTGTGTGTGTGTGTGTGTGAGAGCATGGATCAAAGATTAGAGGAAGACCAACACAAACTCTGTAACAATAGTTGAGCTACTGTCTCTGAGTTTACATCTACAAGGTGGATGTGTCTAATAGAGTGGACAGTGAGTGAACATGGCGGGGTCCGAGAATATAGTGGTTGCCAAAAATCATCAAACATTGGTGAAATTGCATTTATTTTGCCTTTTTCAAAAGTTCTGTAGTTTTATGTCAGTTCAGTTTTATGCCACAACAGACTTTAGCCCACTGTATGTAGTAATATGGATTTGAACAATCCACAAAACATGCAGCTTGACTACATTTGGGTACATGCCTCGATTGCCCTACCAAAGTGTTAGAATTGAGTAATGTGTCGTTTTTAAGCTTGTTTCATTTTCCAGTCTTAACTTGGACCCAAGTTAACGGGCATTCTGCACCACCTAGTTCATTATGACAAAGGAAGAGTTCTCAGCGTAATTATGGTACTGTAGCTTTTCATTTGAACGTATACAAGGCCTATAATTTTTCTTCGTTTTGGATAGAGCACTTACACAGGCAGTAAAATACAGTACTTAATAACACCTGTTTGCACCACGCCTGCTGAATTAGCTATTTTTGTTCAGTTATTCAGATGTTGTGATTGAGATGTATTTCTTTAAATGTACTGAAGGTCTCTGCTGTACAGACAAAAATGTCAGATGTCACATTTGAGATAATTTAGTGATGGTGTCCATTTCATCTGCAATATTGTGCATTCAAATGAGTGAACCCACTGACAGATTGTCTTGCTCCGAAAAGCACAAAATACAATATATTTAATTCGAATAGTTTTATGTGAAATAAGATAAAAATAGCAATGAGATTAATAAGGATTTCACTTGCTCCCATATTTGCTGTTTCAGAGATGGGACTTTGTTTGCAATACTCATTTATACTGGTCTCTGTGTCTTAACTCTGTTTAACAATGCCAACTCTGTTTGTGTGGCCCAGTGGCAGAAGGTCGTCTGTTCCAGCGGTGTACCCGCTCGTCACTTCTGATGCCGGCAACAGGCCAGCACGCTCCTACGACCTACAGGAGCGCCAGCGCCCCGGGGACCTGACGACCACTGACCTGGCCCACTACCAACACATGCCAACTGATGAAAGTGAGGCCCAGATGCTGGCCACCGTTGACCTGGATGGAATCAAGAGTGAGTAATCTGGCTCACTCAAAGACATGCACACATGCAACGGGACACCTTAAGGCAACGACTTTGTGGCAAAAATTCGTCATTGTATTGTTTCATATTTGACTGAAGACCAGCTGATGATCATGTCTTGACACCTGTTCAGTCCCAGTCTCTGAGTTTGCATGTCCTCGCTGTGTCTGCATGGAACTCCAGGGACTTATTAGACTGCTCTAAATTAGCACTGTATGTACGTCTCCAATGTAACCCTGCTGTAACCCTGCTCCTCTTGTATATAGTCATTGATGCTGATGCAACATTGAATAAAACTAATAAACAGAGCAGTCAGTTAGTGCTGGGTGGAATGATCGAAAAAGTGTATCTTTTTTATTTGAAGATACCACTTTGAAAATATATCACTGTATTTCATATCCTAGGTGTGGATGCTTATTCTACTGTCAGGAGTACATAGAATATAAAAATATATACTGTCATCAGGTATGTAAGAGATGCTTTGGGGTCGAAATTACTTCAATCCAATAAGACCTAGTCCTGAATCCAGTCTTTTAATAATGGCTTTGGACTTGTCTGTCTTGAATAGTGTTACTGGGTTTGCAATTCCATTCAACTGCTTGCTGTTTCTGTCAGTGCCTTAAGAAAATGCCTCTTCAAGCAATATCTGAGCCTTTGGCTTCACTGTTTCAGTGGTGCTACAGTATAACCGTATTGAAGCTGACGACCAAAATCGCGTAGACACTGGTCATTAGAACACGTCTCTCTGCTGAGGCGAAGGATTAAATTGCTGTTACCATTAGTGGCTCGCCAAGCTTTGCATTATGTAGCCACTTGGTATGAGTCTGGCTTTTAAAGCAAACATTTCCACACTGCAGACACAGCTTTCTTATTTGCCAGCCTCACTTTCTTTATCCGTTTTTTGTTCTTTAATTGACCATATTGGTAAAACATGTCCCACTAGGCTATGCCATGCTATGCTATGCTGTATATTATGCTACCTGGCAAGCCAGTGAGCTTTACCCAACATGCCATTTGTTTTTGCCATGAAATGTGGTGCAAAGTGGCGAACAATATAAAATAACTTGCTGCTTATTGTAATGTAACTGTGTTTTTTGCTATGCTACAGTATGGTGGTGTATGAAAAATCATACCGCACTGGATATTAAAAAAGGTACAGCACATAAACCATTGTACTGCCCAGCACTACTTGGCAATAAATCAGGAATTTAGGTCCAGAGCGTCCCACGACAACTGTACTCCTACCAAACACAATTCAGTTGTTTTCTCTAGTGCGTGTATGAGAGATTGAATAAGACAGATTGCAGTAAACCCGGCTAATTCTCACCGAGACTGAACAATGGTTCACTTTGATTCTGATGACAATTAGACGGCTTCTGACGTCTGAGGTCAGAGACAAGGACGAGGGGAGAGCTCAGTTGCTTCATGATTCTGTTTTCAGAAAACAATAAAGGTTCAAATGGTGTCTATCAACTGTAGTTAATCATTCCATTTGCCTCAACCCAACCTGATTTTTATAGTCCTCATTATGCAAACTCTGTTGTCCTTCCCCCCTGATCTCTTTATCTTTATATGTTAGGTCACAGGTTTGAAGATGTTCCTGGTGTGCGGCGCCACTTGGTTAGGAAGTGCAGTAAAGGTCAGGTAGTGCACATCAGCAAAGACCACAAAGAGCCTAGCGGTCGCAGTCGCAAGTTGGACCGAACCCCGCACGAGGTGAGATGATTCCACAGCAATCGTTTACATTTTATAGAAAATGAAAATGAAGGAAATGAAATTGCCAAACTTTTGAATTTGAAACTTTTTTTATGCAGTAGTAAGAGGCTTGAATATTTTTTGGACAGATCTGTGAGTTAGTTACTCAGTTAAGAACAATCAAGAACTTACTGTTGATTGTTGTTCTTTTGTTAGATGAGATGGTGGTCTCGCTTTAGAGGCTACAGCAGGGCCAACAGGGTCAAAAAACTCAACGTACGTCTCCTAGCATATCTCGAGTGGTTTCTAACTCCACTTGCTTGCTTGGGAGTGCATACCAACATGTGTACCAATTTACTTACAAACTCACACACTGTATCAGCTGTATTTGTGTGTGAACACGAAGACCCTGGGGTGTTTGTCTTACTAGAGTCACACACTGATGGTTATAACTCCACTGCTCACAAAAATTGTATTTCAAAATGAATATTAAGAAGATCCCACAAGAACTGCTGGACTGTCTGATCTTGTCCATGCCCCGTCGCTGTGGGGGTGTTATGGCAGTCCTGGGTGACCATAGCATGCAATGTAAAATCAAAAGCTTCTGTTATTAATCGCTTGATATTGATTTTGAAATATCCCCTAATTTTTGTGAGCAGTGCATTCAGCACAGCTATTCAGACTGTTGTGTTTTGCGCCATTTCTGTTCAACAGAAGGACCAGAGACAAATAATGAATAAAATACATTATTACTTTGTCTCACTTTCCACTCTTTTGGCATATCTGAGCGTAACCAGTGCATTCCATTAATCTGTGCAATTTCTGTAAGATCACCCAGCTAATAACTGACCACATGTTCTAGCACTGTTCAAAGTTCCATGTGCATGTGTGTGCTACTAAGCCTGAGTTTATCGCTTGTGGGTGTTAAAATACAAGGTTTAAAATCTCTAATCTCGTTTAAAAAAATCCCAATATTAAATGTTAAACTAATCCACGTGTATTTCTGCATACTTAGGTGTTTGTAGAATTAAACGAGCTGGTAATGGACAAGAATCAGGAGATGCAGTGGAGGGAGACTGCTCGTTGGATCAAGTTTGAGGAAGATGTGGAGGAGGAGACTGATCGCTGGGGCAAACCTCACGTGGCATCGCTGTCGTTCCGAAGCCTGCTCGAGCTGCGCAAGACCATCTCACATGGTGAGTACGGAACAGGTGTCGTTCAGTGATTGCCAAAAACCACAGGTGTACAGACAGGTGTACTCTCTTTAAAAAAGAAAAACAAGGATAAAAAAAAGTAGGATATCACAAGAGTTTAAAATACTGGAACATTTTCTTTGGAACATCTACACATACTGCTTCTTCACAGCATGTCAAGTATCTTCCATCAGTATTTCTTATGTGGATTGTATTTTATTACTTAGTTTCTATACATTTCCAGACCTACAGAACTCAAAAACAAAGCACGTTTCACAATTCTCCAGTCATATAACCAAATATGTTTAATTATATCCATTATGTATAATATAAACTCTATTTCATTTTGAAAAATCTCTTTAATTTTTGTGAGCAGTATAAATAAATACAAATCTCCACAAATTTACGGAATTGCAAAAGTGAGCCAGGGTTTGTCTAACATTAGAAGCTGACCTAGAATTCATGTTTTAAAACTTGGTGGAAAGCCCTATTAGAATAACAAAGGTTGTTGCAGCAGCAACAAGGGGTCAGTTAAATTTAGCACTTTTAACTAGGGTTAATCATGTGTTTTATCCGTGCAATACTTTGCAATTTATTTTGCAAACGTATTTGTTTGGTATACTTAAAACTTTGATGAAGCGTTGCTAGCACATGAACATCTGTAGAAACCCGTGCTTAAATTACATAGAACTTTAACACAAGTTATGAACTAATATTGTGTTTGTAATTGCACTTTACTTTACATTGCTCATGTCCTGTACAGACATGGGTTTATTTCCAAAATCCCATTTAAAAATGAGACTTGTACCCATTTGACACACTGTATCATTGGTTTCGTGTTTTGGCTGCAGAACTATCTGTGTGGGCTCTGTGTTGGGTGCTTCAAAGAGATTTTACATGCCGTTTTAATTCGCTGAACTGGCAAATGATTAGTAATTAATAATATTTCCGGTAAAATACTGAATTCCACAAGATTAATGAATGGTAAACTTTTCAATGCCTGTACAGTCCTGAAATTGTGGACATGTGTAACCTCAAAGCAATTGCCTGTGGTTTATGTGAGCTGTCTATATAAACAGGTGTTGTGTTGTTGGACCTGGACCAGAGAACGCTCCCTGGCATTGCTCATCAGGTGGTGGAACAAATGATCATCTCAGACCAGATCCGAGCAGAAGATCGAGCTAATGTGCTCCGAGCCCTGCTGCTCAAACACAGGTCAGCAAAAGCATGTCTATATACTGCTGGAATTTCATACAATTTCCTGGAAGTTTCTACACTCACTGGACAGGTTTCATTAGTTAAGGCGATGTAGCATATCAAACCCCAGCATCCGAATTCCCACTATAATGCGTGAGCTGTTTTTATTCCACTTTCCACTATCCCAGCCAATAACCCAACCCAAGGAATGCTGAGCTAAAAATAAAAACGCAATGCCCAGATAATCACCCATCATGAACACATGGTTCTTTCAAGATTCTGTACTGAAATGAGCCGACAGGTGCAAGATTTAAAGCTTTGAACTCCTTAAACTGGCTACAAAACGAGAGTTTGGCATCTTACTAAAAATATATAGTCTTGAATAAATCAGATGCATCCATACGCCTGGCTTGCTCTATCCTGCCACATGATGTAACCTAAGATTACTTTTTTGTCATTTCAGTCATCCGAGTGATGGAAAAGAGTACAACTCATTCAACAGGAACATCTCAGCAGCAAGTCTTACTTCCCTGTTGACCCATCACCACAGCAACAACCACATTTCCCCTCCAGAACCCACCGCCACTGATCCCCTCATCACAGGAGTAACTGACACCGAGTCACCCTCCTCTGCCGATGCAGACAAGAATGAGGTACCTGTAGGTTATTATATGTGTATGAGCACTTGTTTTCATCTCTGTGTGTAACTATAACTAGTCCCCTCTTCTCCCAAGCAGAAAGATATTCCCCCGATGATGGTCTTGCACAAGTCCAAATCCAAGCATGAACTCAAGCTTTTGGAAAAGATTCCGGAAAACGCAGAGGCCACTGTTGTGCTCGTGGGTCAGTCGCCTTTCACTTCATAAGACTAAAAAAAAAAAAATAAGAATTTAATAATAGTGTGAACATAGAAGGGCATTAAACAATCAGCAAAATAGTCCAAAAAAAAGCTGTAAAGATCTGAACCGTGGGCTCACGAGAGTGAACGGTAGAGGTAGAGCTCTACATGCGTGCGGAAAAGAGTCCAGGAGTATGTGCGTGAATAACAAAGCTACAGGATGAACAGAATTAAAATACATGTGCAATGTAATCCCATTTTTAAGAGAACATTCTGTAATGCATCTACTCCACTAAAAATGATAGAATGCTGTGTACATAACTTCATAGTCTGCCGTGGCTTTTCATGCAAACTTCATGGCAGTCGATGTTGAGAATATGAATCTTAACAGGCAGGGTGGACTTTCTGGACCAACCTTCCATGGCGTTTGTGAGGCTGCAAGAGGCAGTTCTGCTGGAGTCGGTCCTGGAGGTGCCTGTACCTGTGCGCTTCCTGTTTGTCCTCCTCGGTCCACCCATCGCCAACATGGACTACCACCAGATCGGTCGTTCCATTTCAACTCTCATGTCCGATAAGGTAAGATAATGAATTACTTGTAATCTCGGTAAAAACACGGAGGATTTGGGCCAGGACAGATGTTTTGCTTCAGAACTCTGTCTAAACCATGAGTGACAGGTTGATCTTTTGGATCATTGACAGTAGGACATCTATTGTAATAAAAGTGGTCATTTGTAGTCAGCTGTGCTGCCTTCTCTCTTTACAGCATTTTCATGAAGCGGCGTACTTGGCGGATGAACGCGGGGACCTGTTGACGGCCATTAACAGCTTTCTGGACTGCAGCATTGTGCTTCCACCTTCAGAGGTCGGAGGTGATGAGCTGCTGCACTCAGTGGCTCGCTTCCAAAGAGAGATGTTGCGTAAACGACACGAGCAAGAGGTCAAACTCCAGGCCAAAGAGCCAATGAGACCAGAGGATGAGGGTACACACACTTATTTTTATGCCTCATTTGTACTACCATCTCGGTCTAAACTTGATCCCACCCCTACCTAAACTCTACTGCTCACAAAAGCTAGGAGATATTTCATTTTGAAATAAAGAAGTATCCCCTAATTTGTGGTCACTTAATGTTCTTGCTCCTGTCTGTCTTAGTGGCAGTAACTTAATTAATCTTTTCATTATTTACTTATTATTTCATTTTTTTTTTTTTTTTTGCTCACACAGCACTCTTGCCCCCGAGTAAACCCCAAGAAGACCCACTGCAAAGGACAAAACAACTGTTCGGTGGGGTCATCCGAGATGCACGAAACCGCTACCCCAAATACCTCAGTGACTTCAAGGATGCCCTGAACGCTCAGTGCATGGCTGCTGTTATATTTATCTACTTCGCTGCCCTGTCTCCTGCCATCACATTTGGAGGATTGTTGGGTCAGTTGAAGCCTGACATGCATGAGTTGACACAAGATTAGATATGTGATTAAATTACATTCACTTTCCATTTACAGTTACAGTACAACTCCCGCTATCCCGTTTCCCCACCGTAACTTGAAGTATTTGTATGTGCCATTTAAGATCTGCCTTCCATTCTGTGAAACAGGACATTGAGAGAAATTGAAGTTGACCAGACATTTTCAGTCACATTCTTTTTAGGCTACTGTAATTCAAATATAAAGGGTGTATTCTGCATGCAAATGGTATGTAAATGTGTCAGAGATGCCACAGGAATACATTCACAATAATTACAGAAATAGTACAATAATGCACTGTAACGGCACTGTCTAGGGAAAAGCTTAATATTTAAGAGGGTGCTATGATTAGACCCAATACTTGTGTTTACCGGAAGCCAAAAATGCATTCATAGACAGAATTACAAACAAAATCAGCCTTAAGGACAGACTTACCAAGTGCATGTGGACCAGTTTATGTAGTGATAGATAATATACAGGGATGCAAACAAATGAGTACTATTTACAATAGGACAGCTACATACTGATAAAACACCACTTATAGCTTGTTACAATGAAGTAGCTGAAAGTTATACACGCAAAAACAGGTAACTTGGCAAAAAAAAAGTCTCTAACCACATCTACCAAGTTAGAACAGCTCCTATTGCAAACGTCAGCTAGCTAGCACATGACTGGAAAGGGAGTACATTTTTGAGTGAATGATGGACTTCTGCTCTTTAACTCCCACCTCTGCTTGTGGACTGCATCGCACTAGATAACAAACTATGGCGATAAGAGTTCAGTTCTGTATACTGTAACATAGCGCTGTAACAAGTAGCGCTGTATAGTGTGTTTGCCATTTTGAGTCGGTTTACAGTCACAACATTTGGAGTTAAGGGACAGACTTGTATTTACTGCTGTCATTTCCTTTTAACTTTTTCAATTTTAATGTTGGTTGGGTGGAATTAAAATGGCACATATCTGTATTTTAAGAGTTTAAACTGCTATTCAAAGCACTTGCTCCGGCAGTCCAAATACTACCCATAAGGTTGTTCTAAAAACAAACACTTTTGTGTAGTTAAGCAAATGACCATACCATACCATCTCCACATCTCTCATAGCACTGAGTAACCTAACCTGGTTGTTATTTGCTGTATTGTTTTGTACAGTAGTGTCTAGCATTAACAGAAACCATGATACACCAGAGTATTTGCCTGTTTTTATTTACACATGTATATGTGGCAGTTTCTAAACGCACACATTCACCCACACAAGGGGTAGTGGACACATTTTCTGCAGTGTATGTGTTATTTAAAAACTACAGTCAGTTGAAGCATATAGATAACAGGGTACAGAGTGTATTTATTAGATTACTGAAACCAGTGTGTCTGTTTCGAGGGAACTTGCGCGCCTTAATAAAAAAGTAATTTCTCTGAAATAATGCTGTCTCATATTTCCTAATCATTACATTAGTAACAAATGTTACTCTGTATAATTGGTATGCTCTCTCTCTGTAATTCCTGCAGGTGAGAAGACCGAGGGGTTGATGGGTGTATCAGAGCTAATTGTGTCGACTGCAGTGTTGGGAGTTTTGTTCTGTCTGCTTGGAGCACAGCCACTTTTGGTGGTTGGCTTCTCAGGGCCTCTGTTAGTGTTTGAAGAGGCATTCTTTTCTGTAAGTATTTCCTCTTTTTTATACCTGCATTTAAATAGTTGATCACATGAACACATTATAAACTCTATATATGTATGGCAGTTCTGCAAGTCCTATGGAATCGAGTACCTAACGGGCCGTGTGTGGATCGGCTATTGGCTGGTGATCATTGTGCTGGTTACAGTGGCCTTTGAGGGGAGCTTTCTGGTGCGTTTCGTCTCCCGCTTTACCCAGGAAATCTTCTCTTTCCTCATCTCCTTAATCTTCATCTATGAAACCTTTTCAAAGCTCGCAAAGGTAAAACTCATCCTTTTACGTCCACAAAGACACTGTTGATTGAAACCTTGAAGCATGTTCAACCTGCCTATATGTGTTACGCAGATATTTAAGGACCACCCTCTCCGATCCTGCAACAACCCCGAAGGGAATGACACTATAAATGGGTTGCTCGACGACGACAACAGCACTGCTGTTGTTCCGCTGAAAGTACTGAATCAACCCAACACAGCTCTGCTATCACTAGTGCTCATGTCAGGGACCTTCTTCATTGCCTACTATCTACGTTTATTTAAGAACAGTGCCTTCTTTCCTGGCCGAGTAAGCTTGTTTGTTAAAGCATCTAAAACCTACAGAAATTGACAGAAAGATGTTGAACGTGGCTAAACAAATCTTTTTCAATTCAGCTCCGCAGAGTTATTGGAGATTTTGGAGTTCCCATTTCCATCTTCATCATGGTTTTGGTGGACTATAGCATACAAGACACTTACACACAAGTAAGCAGTTTATAACAATCAACACCCCATTATCCCTGCATGTCTTGCATACACTTTGTGCCACTGGTGTTCATTAAAGCAGAGCAACAATGTAGCTTTGTCTTCTCAGACCCGCCTTAATATACTAGGAGTTTTGGCCTTAATTTGAGTCTTGTTAGACTTGTGTTATAGTATTATTTGTTTAGAGCAGTTCTTGTAATAAAATGCCTTTTTTTTACTAGTATTGAATTGCAGTTCTACGTTCACAGACCGTGCAAACTGTCTCCGTTGTGAGATAACGAACAAAAATCTTGTCTCAAACCTAAAAGTGAACAAGTTCTGTCTTCAGATTGACGGTTAAAGAAATAAACCTATCATTCAGTTCTATACTCTCTGTAGTATATTTAACCCACCTGTGTTCTGGTGGGTGACCATGCACCGCTTAGGTCATTGCAAATCATAGTGGTCAATGTTTCACAAGCCACACTGTTAGTTATTACGACATTGCATTTAACGTGAACTCTCAGCCTTAATTTAGAATCGCAACGGCCACACACTGGAACCTGTATTCATTTTTGCCACCTGCCCATAGAGGCTTTACTCAAATTAAATTGAACAGTTTGTCGTGGGGAATGTTTGATTTACCACATGGAATGCTGTGTCTGCACCCATGACACATAACTACATACTTACCTGGCATAATAATATACATTTGATGACATCGCTTAACATTTATAGTAACAAAAGCCTTGTTTTGAGTCAAAACATCAGATATTTGGCAAACTGCATTCTGTGTAGAGTGCTTTCTAAAGTGTTATTTGGTAGGGTGATTTGGGATGCAGTTTCTCTCACTGTCATACTACGCAGTCGTGGTATATTTTAGCTTCTATTACTTTCTTTTTACTGTTTATTGCCACCCAAATATAAGCCAAGATCCTCCTTACATTTCTCAAAATGTGAGGTTTGGCCTGGTTCGTCTTAAGACTAATGACAATAAGAGAAGTTTCAATAGAAGTTCTGTTCATGTCGTGCATTGTGTATAAAATGTACCAATGTACAAAAATCTCAATCAGTATTGAAGATTGATGGAAAAATCTCAACCTGCTGATAATAAAATCCTAAAAGCAACTTTAGATCCATGAGTTAATGTTTGCATGGCAGTATCATGCAAATTCAAAGCTACAGCCTTTACACTTTTACAATGAAGGTATTAAAATAATAATACAGTAAAGCTGACATTTGACGTTTGGAGCTTAATGCTTTGTTTCACTTTTTCCACAACAGAAGCTAAGTGTGCCGGACGGCTTTAATGTAACCAGCCCAGAGAAACGGGGCTGGGTGATCCACCCGCTGGGCTCTGATGGACATTTCCCATTCTGGATGATGGCTGCTAGTATTCTGCCTGCACTGCTCGTCTTCATCCTCATCTTCATGGAGACCCAGATCACTACGTAAGCCCAAACAAGCTTTTCTCTAATTTCTGATAAATGGCCAAGGCATATTGAAAGTCTTAAGTATACTAAGAAGAGATGATTTAGCTCTGGCTAAAGATCAGTTCAGGCAATTCTAGAGTGCTAAAGTTTGAAATTTTTGGGTCCAGTTGTCAACAGTGTTATATAGGGTCATTATGCCACTGTCATTGTACCAAAAACAAATCTAATGGTGACCTGAAAAAACTGTGTCATATGGGAAGATACAACTTTCAGCCAAGATATTAAAACCACACAAACCAAATAACGTTAATTATCTCATTCCAACATTGAGACTATATCATTCTATTAGATGGTAAGTGAACAGTCAGTATGTTGCATGTGGGAGTAATGTTCAACAATAAACACCTGATCAGCCTTAAGAACTGACAAATGGTTACGATCAGACATCAGAGTGTCTGCTAAAAAAATTATATGTTTGTGGTGCTCCGAGTCAGCAATGGTATGGGTCTAACATCAAAGGTCCAAGGAGGACCCCACCACAAATCAGTGACAGTATTGCACGAAAGCAACAAATCTTCTCCTGTCTGGTCTGAATTGGTAGATGTTGTGGTAGAAGATAGAGAAACATTCAGTGCTCTTAATAGGAGGAATGTCTCACCGCGCACAGTGTAGAACGCTCGCCATGCTAGCCCCTGTCCACTTAAAATGAGCATGCGAGTGTCAGAACTGGACCATGGAGCACTAGAAGAAGGTCCTCTGGTCCCATTAGTCTTGTTTTCTTTTCCATTATGTAAGCGGTCAGGCTGTGTGTGCAATGACTACCTGGGGAAGTGATGGACGCTTAACATCTACCTACACATTGTTACTTAGCAGGTGACTTTAATGTTTTGACTAATTAGTGTAACTCACAAGCAAATGTCTCTTGGTACTCCTCTACCCAGACTGTTGAAATGTTTCTGCCCTCTTAAGCTCTCTGTCAGATCTCTTTTTTTTTGCTCCACGTCAATAGGTTGTGTACCTGGCCGAGTACCATATTAAAAACTGAAATGGCAGACCTGAAGGTGGAAGAAGGACATATGAATGATATTTCTGATAAAGATAGTAATAGTTACGCGTAAAGTAGGCAACATCACAGGCAGAAGACATAAGAAAATGCTCTTGATCATATTTGGTTAACCAAAAGCACATCTGTCAAAAAAGCATTTAGGACACAAAAACATGGGTTTACCTTGTCACCAATGGAAAACTTAAATAGGCTTCATATCAGACCCTGCTTTTTAGAGTCATATGGTGGGAGATCCTTTGCTGTGGCTGCTCTGGAACTCTCTTCCTTCATCTGTTCAGTCTGCTTCTCCTCCTCTATTCTATACTTCATGACATGTCTGATTGTATTGAACTATGTCTCTCTTACATTGGGTGTTGATTGTATTTAATGTATGTTGTTCTATTGTGAAACATCCTTGGGTTCTGTCAGAGGAGCTCTACAAGTCTACAACTTTTATTAATTATTATACTGGTTATTGAGAGCTGTATTTCATTATTTTATTAATCTTTTAACCCACCATAAGGAATTGTGACTGACAAGAACAATTCATTGACTTTTATTTCTTGTGGTTAATTATGAGCTAGTGTTATTTATTTAGTTGTAGCTTTTACTGCAGGAATAAAGTTGGAAAGTTGGAATAAAACAGCTGTGAGACAGCAAAGGCAGTGTGCACATAGTATCCAGTCTGTACATAACAGACTGAGGAGAGTAATCAGAAAGCTCAATATGTAATGCTTAATCAAAAGATGGTTTGGATTTTAAATCTGCAGGAACCAGTTCAGACTCTTTGAATAGCAAATAAGATATGTTTCCAGGTACTCTGGTTTCTTCACACATTCAAGAGGTGTGTTGGGTTAATTGGTGTTTCTAAAGTGGGTTACTGTTAGGTTAGGGTTACTGTCTTGCGCCCAAGACCTTGACCAAGCTTAAGAGAATAGGATGGTGTATTAATGAATTAACGAATGCATGTGGATATTGGGCTACCGATTTTATTTTAAATATATCCCTTATTTAGGTACATATTTACGTGTGTGTGTGTGTGTGTGTGTGTGTGTGTGTGTGTGTGTGTGTATCCCCGAAGGAAGGAAGGAAGGGGTGGTGTTCATGTTTCCGTTCTAGAACAGGCCAGTCATTTGTGTTTTCATACAGAATTGAAAGTTAGCACCCTTTTAGAGCTTTGAGGTTACACCACCTCTCTAGGTCGGGTTATCCGCTCACATGGCTTTTCCTACCATTGCTTCACTGATGACACTCAGCTATACCTGTCATTCACATCTGATGATCACTATCTCTGCTCGAATAACACCGTGTCTCTCAGATATATCCGCATGGATGTAGGAACATAACCTTCAGCTAAACCTCTCTAAGACTGAACTTTTGGTTATACCAGCGAAACCATCATTTCAACACAACTTTGCCATA
>JAUZST010074655.1:0-21325 GCA_034779995.1 Parotocinclus haroldoi
GATCTATATGTATGTGTGTGTGTGTGTGTGTATATTTCAAATTTGTAGCATCCAGGGCACAACATTAATAAGTAACCATAACAGTCAACATGTAACAAAGCTTTCCCACATTCAAGTTGGACGGTTTCTCCGTTTAGACGTTAGTCCTTTTGAAGCACACCTCTACAACCAAAGTAAAAAATATCGTTCAAAATACGTCAGGACTTTCCGTGTCGATATTTACAGTACAGTAGCGGGACGCGAGGGAGGGGTTAGAAAAACGAAATGCTTCACGATAGAAACGAGGAGAACGATCTTTCGTGGAACAGTCATTGAAAAACCGAAGAATGGACGACGTTCTGGAGGGCTTTGGTACACGAGCTCCTGTTGGAAGTAGTCTTAGAGAGTCCATCATGTCCCTTGTATCTATACGTATATATATATAGTTACCAACTGAAGGTAACTTCTTAGCAGGGTTTGAGGCACAGAAACTAGAGGGCCAGTGAGAAGCTCCCAGATGCTACCCTGCTAAGAGATACAGGAGATTCTTACAGAGCTGGACTCTTTAGGTCGAGGTGGAATTAGGCGGCAGTAGCTTAGGATAGGGGAAGACGTTACGGGGAGATGTGTAACACTTTTTTTTTTTTTTTTTTTCGAGCACCAAGCGCGTGCGGGAACTTTGGCTGAAAGATTTCAGCTTTGCTGAATTTAGGAGCGTTTTTTTTTTTGTGCTGATCGACCACTAGAGGCGGCAATGAGCAAGCAAACAATTCGCTTGCTGGAAAACTACTGCAGGTTTGTTCAGAAGTCATTGCACCGTCCCTGATGTGGCACACTATGAGGCGCCGCGCACTCTTTACCCGGCCTCGGAAGCAGTCGCCTCTGTATCCCAACACCTCGCTTCCCCTGTTCGGGCTCTGCCATGTAAAGACTGGATTCAAAGTGCAAAAAGTGGCGACTCTGGATGTCAAAGGAGTGAAGGCGATAGCATTTTTACCATCGTGAAAAATCAACGCCGGCCAGGTCGCAGACGAACGCGAGAACATGGCGTATCTAGAAACACTATCACAAGATAATTGGCACAGTCCTTTTGGTCACAGACGGATGTTTGAATTACTCGTTTCGTGGCTTCGTGGACTTTCTCGGTAGGCGGACTGCCTTTTTGAGCGCGACTCCGAATTCCAGCCTCTGTCCCCGCGTGGCGTGGAGGCTCCAGGCAAGCACGGTGTGCTCATCTGTAGCTTTCAGTACCGTCTGGAATAAAGGCAGACGAAGAAAAGAGAGGGTCGTCCTGAGTGTCGGTGCGCTGCGGAATACTTTCTGTACATTTCGACCGTGCAAAAAAACAGTCACCCGGGAAAACACGGCGTCGCGAGCACAGATTCGCGGGTGCGAAAAGGGACCCAGCGGATGTGTGTATACTGGAGTAGTGCACAGGCGATAAAACGGGGCCAGGGGGCAATAAAAACCTCAATCACAGTGTGCTCAAATCCCACAAGCATGCAGACAACTCCCACGGCATTCCGGTAGGCAAAGGACACAGAAACTGGATACGTCTAGGCCCGTAAGACCTGCACCTGCATGCCCCAGGCAGTCTCATGGGCACAGAGAGAAAGTGTGTTCCGCTTCTTCACTCTGTCCCTGGACGTGGTCAGGCTGTAGGGTGAAGGAGGAGCGGAGCGACGGACCTGGGAGTGAGCCATGCCAGGGTCCGTCTCTCTGCTCATTTATTCTCTATGAGCGTCTGCACTTTGTGGACGAGCTCGCGCGCTATCCTCAGGATGTGCTGGACGTCGTGTCGCTCTGCCATTTCTGTCAGGCAAAGACCAAAGTGTTAGGGCCGTTTCATTCCCACACCCAGTGAGCGTCACGTTACATAACGGCTTTCAGTCAGTTGGATTTAATGCGAAAACACTCCATGATCTCTCTCTCCTATTATTTTTGTTTCTGAAGTTTTAAAAATAGGGTGGCATGAATAGGGTACCTCTAACTCAACCCCAATCCAAATCTAACCCAACTATATACATATATGTGTATATATATAAGGCACATTTCTTTCTGTTTATTTGTAATTCTCAGAATCTTGGGCATTAAGGTGGACAGACATTGATCAGATGGACTGAAACGCAACTAGTTTTACCCCTGTGTGTGTGTGTGTGTTGGTGTGTATTCACCGTTAAAGAACTTGATGATATCTGTGAAGTCCATGTTGTTGTCACGGATGATTTCGCGGTACACCTCCACCAGAGCCAGCGCGATGAACAGCACAAAGTGTCGGGAGGAAACACAAGGTGCCACCCAGATCACCTCCCACACGGCGAACACGTCCTCGTAGAGCAGCTCTAACGCACGCACACACACACGCACACACACGCGCAAGAAAACAACAGTCAAGACGATCAGACCCTCCAAGTCGTTTAGTTCAGCTTTTTGTCGAAGCGGGGCGACGGTCCGGTACCTCTTTTGAAGTCCAAGAGGAACCAGCGATAGCAGAAGTAGAAGTGAGTGTAATCTCCGTTCTGGTGCATTAGCTCAAAAATCTCGGCGTCAAGGATCTGCAAATAGCCAGCGGTGACAGTCTGTGATTGTACGACTCGTATTGTGTGAGGCTTTGCACTGGCTTTGCCTGATGTACGAGCGAGCGGATGAGGAGCATCACCTGTATCAAGGACCTCATGTTGGCAAAATGCGTGTCCATGGCTCCTCCGCTGGGGAAGTTCTGACTCATCCTCTTCATTAGGTGTGTGAAACAGCTGTAGGCAAGGCACTCTGAAAGAAAGGGGGCGAGTGCGAAAGCGTCGGTTAAGAGACCCTAGAAGCAGTCGGCTTATCTCTTTCTTAAAAAAAACCAACTCTTCGTGGTTTGTGGCTAAACTGGCATCACGTTCTTCACATATGCAGTGATGTGCAGAAGTCTTAGGCCACCATTAGATCAGAAGCATTATTGTTTTAGCACTGGTATAACGACCATATAGAATCATTTCTCAGTCTCTTGATTAGACTTAGAAAGAGAACACAGGCTACGGGGTGAAGTATTTAGACTTGAGCAACAGCAGCATCACCAGTTGATCCTGCTACAGGCGGAAGAAGCTTGATCAGGACTGCTTTTTGGAAGGGCAGCAGTCAAGAAAGCCCTTTTTTTTCCGGAACAGGAACAGTGTGAAAAGGCTAACGTAAGCTAAAGATGGGAATGAAGATCAGTAGGAAAAAGGGTTATGGAGAGATGGGTCTAAGCGTGACGTTTTTGGGTCCAATCACAGACAATGTGTTATAACGTGTGTTTGCTATAACAACAAATCTAATGGTGACCCAAGAACCCGTCATCTCTGGAGCTTTCAGGTGGCAGCACTGACAGCTGGCCATGATCTTCAACCGCTGACGTCTGATTCTCACCGTCATCCAAGATGACCATCAGAGGGGCCAGGAGGTCACACATGCCCTGCACGTAGCCCATCTCCAGATGCTCCCACACGTAACTGAGAGGACAAAAACAAACCGAGTGGAACAGAGGAAACTGAGAGCAGCCGTAACAGCTACCGCTACAGGCAAAAAGAATGGAATGGCCACCCGGCGTTCTGTCATGGGGGTTCAGGAATTAGGCGGGGATCACCTGCACATGATGTTTCTCAGTTTCTCCAGGTTGCTGGTGGTGAAGTAGTGGTAGTTGCGATCGCAGCGTGCAACGTCCTTGTCTATTCGGTGTAGGTTTAGAGCCACCGTGTCCAGCAGCTCGATCTGCACAGAAAGGGCTGTCTTTCACGAAGGGGTACAAAGTTACGAATTGCGTGCTGCCTGTGTTCCACAGCGTTATGGGAATTGAGAGTTTGTTCATGTGGACTCATTCCCTCTTGGTTGTGTGCAGCCAGCGAGGTGTGTTCTACGCGCTCCTATTTCATCGTGCACTTTCATAATTTGGTGTGCGATTATAACTGCACGTTGTTGTGTATCAGATGGCTGCGTTCCCCTCGTGTTTTCATCGGTATCTCTGGCGCAGTTTACGCATCGTTTCCACGCTACTTCCGCCGAAAGGGCGTTTTACGTTTACATCATGGCGGCGTAAAAAGGAGTTCCTACGAACGACAGACGACCGATTTCGGACAAACGACCTGTTTCACAGAACGCAATGTGGACGCTAAATAGCAATAATAATACAAAATACATCACTGAAATGTAAAACTAACTACGCCTAACAAATGTCAAAGTACATTCCAAGCTTTTTAGTGTCCTAGAGTGAGAAACAATCTCGTACAGTGGAGTGCTGAACGTACCGTGTACGAGGAAAGCGAAGGCGGGTTGTTCTCGCCGTTAGTGCCCAGCTTATCTAGCTGACTGCACAACCCGTCTTCGGACAGCGACTTTTGTCCATTCTGCTCGCCCGCTCCGCCCCTGGCTACGGTCTCGTCTCCTTGCTCCTCCTCCATGCTCTGTCCATCGTCGATGCTAGACAGAATCTGGGAGTGCCCGGAAGCTACCGAGTAATTCCTGGAAGAAGGAAAGCCTGAATCCGGAGAGTCGAACTCGACCAACAGCCTCTCGTCTGGAGCCAGAGCAGCCGGATTGACCAAAGTGGTCATCGTGTGCCTGTTCTCGGCCTCGCACGGCGTGTTCAGACCCACTCCGTCGGGCTCGTCCACCGACATGAAGACCTAAAAGAGAGAAAGCGAAAGGAAAAGGCATGCCTGATGTTACCACTCAACAATCGTTATCAGATCCCCAATCGACGCCAGGCCACGGGAAATCGATCTGTGCGTCCTGCTGGCTGTTCCATTTGTCGATTACGCAATAATGGATTACTCCATCGCTCGAGCGTGACCTCACTTCATTGCTGAGGGTCGAGTCTCGGTGAATGAGCTTCATGACGTGGCTGTCGATGCTGCTGCCTGAGGACAGCTTGGCGAAGATGGCCGACTGCATCTCCTTCTCCCTCTGCTTCACGATGACCTCGCATGCCTTCCACTCCTGCATCACCTGCTTGTAGCGCGCGGCGATCTTCTCGTCAATCTGCGTACAGGACGTTGCCGCACGAGCCAAGCACAGAGCATTCAGAGAATTTCAGCATTCCGAATGTCCCTCTCATTCTCAACGTTGAGCAATCAAAGGAAGTGTCCTACCTGCGTCATGTCTTTCTTCCCCATGCCAAACTTATAATGGCCCAGTAAAAATGGCCACACCTCTTTCCTGATGTCGTGCTCCACGCCGCCGTAATAAACCAACCGGAGAAGCTCCAGCTCCTTGTAGTTCTGAGCAGAAAGGCAAACCCGATACAAAGAGGTGTACGGTCAATCCGCTGAACATCAACCCAGGTTATCGTGTCGCTCGAGGAATTTTAATCAGGAGTGAAAAGTTTTTTGCTTCATACAGACATGAATACAAGAACATTTACAAGTGAAGAATCTCTCCAGAGGTAGTGAGGCACAAGATAGCTGATAACACACATGAATACATATGCGACAAAACCCGTACTCAGAATTTTGAATTTTCCTGTACAGCGCCGCCCCGCGCTCTGACGAGGAAGTCGGCAGTGCGGCTGTGCTGAGCGCCGGAAAATGCAGCGAGTAGAAGCCGTGCTCTCTTTCAAGACGTTGTTCAATAACTTACGGAGCTATTCGGCGTTTTAAACGTCTCGAATTATGACAAGCTCGGGATTTGTCGGAATATGGCTCCATCGCCACCAAGGGGGCGTGCAGTGGAGCCTCCGAATTCGAACTTTAGGGGTTTGAGAAGGCCGTTGGTTTTCAAATTCATCTCAGACACACCCTGGGCGTAATTCATCCGGCGGCATGAGGACAAAAACCTTTGATGTGTGAGCCGCTCCAATAAAGAAGGGATCGAATTCTAGTCTTCTGTCATTCAGACGTGAATGGCATATATAAAGGACAGCTATTTGTATCCTTGAGTATTTACAATGAAGACCCTGGCCGTCACAGCGAACTGACGTTGACCTCATGGGCGTTAATTGGCGCGCAGCTACGTTCCGAATCCAGCTTAAGCCCTAACCTTGCAGTCTTTTTGGTATTTGCTCCACACGTCTTTGCTGAGGCCGCCGGAAGCTTCACACGGTTTGTCCGGTGGGACGATATTGTGGTTGACCAGTGCAGACAGGTGCGTTCTCACTGTGGACAGATGCCGACAGTATGCCAGCCCTAAAGCAGAGGACATTTATTTAATCAGCGGCCAAGCTGGCACGTAACGCTCTGAAATGGAGGTCCGGCACCACTTACAGCCGTAGAACGCCCTGGAGACGATCTGCCTCTTCATGTTATGGCACAGCATCTTGAGCGGGATTCTGGGTGGGAAGAGTAAAAGGAAAAAAAAGCTGCCCTCTAGTGGAAGCAGGACGATTAAGAACGGTGTGTACGATCGCGCCACAGCGCCGTTCTTACCGATCGTGCATGCAGGCGCACGCTCCGGGAAGCTCTACGGACAAGCCGCCGACCCCAGCCGAGCAGGACAGGCACGATGACGCGTGACTGGCATTCTCGGCCTGCTGCCATGACGACGGGCTGCCCCCGAAGGCCTGCATCTCCGTCATGTCCCCGTGGTCTGAGGCAAGAGGGAGCGCGAGAGAGAGAAGAAGGGCGGGAGAGCGAGAGAGAAAGATGAATGAGCCGTGCGAAAGTCCGCTCTAGTAACCTGCATCTCAGGATTAATGATTAATGTTCCGTAATTCATCATCCATTTTGATTCTGGCGAGCCTTCCAGAGAAATTGCTGACGGCGTTGCTTGAACTGAGCGTGGATTTGTACATTTTTCAAAACATCATTTCAGGAATGCAGGAATGCAGGAAAACCAAATTAGGGTGGCAGCCACGTTCTGCTCAAAAGATGCGTCCCGTGCACTGACACGGATCAAGACAGCGTCGGCTACTTATAACAGGCCTCTCAGCTCAACCGTCAGGTCAATTAAGGCAAGAGAGATTCGTTAAAGCCTCGTTTGGTTTTAACGGTCTTTTAATTTCGCTCTAACCCCAGGGCTGCAGACACAGGGGGAGGGAAAAAAAAAAGGGGAAAGAATTCCCGAGGTTGGTCGCATGCATCTGTGAAGGAAGAGGAACTCAAAAGGATAAGGCATGAACGATGCAAAGGGGGGGGTGGCCATGCCAGAAGACCTGCCAATCACAGCGTGCCATTGCATGGACGAAGCCAGGCATTCAGACAGCTACGAGAGAAAGAGAGCCACTGCCCCCACCATGCTGGATGCACCAAACCAAACGACAGGGCAAAGAGGAGGACGACAAACCGAAAAAGAAAGGGTGACAACTGAAGAGAGAACAGACATGTCATCAAAAACGGCACTGAGTGGCCCAAGTGGACCAAACCAGTTCAGTAGTAAACACCGAGCAAATGCTCTTCACCTTAATTCTTCAGGCCCGAGCTGGTGACCTGCTATAGATAAAGGCCTCCCTTTGGGCCGTAACCAAAAGCAAAGGCGCGCAGGAGAGCGTGGGTGGGACTACAAAAAGGCGACGCGTTCACGAAACGATTCACGTGTCTACCACGCCAGAACCCCACAGGACCAGACTGTCGTAATGAAAGGTGACGGCAGTTAGTGAAGAATTACAGTGAAAAGCATTGCGGAAAACTGGCTGAAAACAGGAAAGGAAAAAATGTGGGGGGAAAAAAAAAAAACGCAATGATTTCAAATAAGTCATAAAATGAAAAAAAAAGGGGGGGTGGTGGTGGTGGTGGTGGTGGTGCTGGACACAGTCTGGACAAAGAAGCAGAGGTGCACATTCCAGTAAAAAAAATAAATAAAATAATAATAATAAAATTGGTAGGTACAGGTTTCCCAGGCAAAGTCACCAAGCATGTTGCGGTGAAGACAAAATTGGATGGAGCCCCCAATAATAATAAAAAAAAAAAAACCCAGAAAAGTTAGTCAAGTCAACCAATAAGAGTGCCAACGGAAAACAAAGGAAATAATCGGAAGCGTTGCTGCCTGCCCAACAGTGCAGAGATAAGGGTCAGCTAGGGTCCGAGAGGCAGCTCCTGTCCAAATGACATGACCAGCTCATCACAAACTCATCATAATAAACCCAAATGCTTTGTGTGTGGGTGTGTGTGTGTGTGTGTGTGTGTGTGTGTGAGAGGGAGAGAGAGAAAAACAGAAGAGAGTCTAGCCGTGTGCCAGTGTGGCCCTTTGACGACAGCTCTGATGCCAATGAGACAGGTTAGGGCAGGTATTCCCCAGCAACAGAGGAGTGCAGAAGAAAGGGTGACTAAGAACGGGGATGGACGCGGCTCTGATCTCGCTCTCCCAAAAGCGACCTCGGTCTTAACACGTTACCAAATGGTAAAAAAGGGTCTAGTATGGGGTGGTGCGTAGAGGAGTCAGCCAGAGAGGGAAGCCCTTCATGTCTCTGTAAAGTCTAATCAATGCGTTGCTCATCGCTTTTGCACCACTGTATGTCAATGGAAAGTCCCCGAAAGGACAGCGAAACAAAGGCGCGCGCGTGTGCGAAACAAACCATCGTAATTCATAATTCATCTCCCCGCTGTCCCGCGGCCATTATCGAAAACACGGAGGACGGAAGCGGGACGCGTCAGACGTGACGATCACGTCTACATGACACGGAGGCTCCCGTGGGCAAGGCGGCATCGTTTGGGAGCGCCCCCCCCCTCCTTCTGTCTCCTCTGTTGCAAGAAGCGTCGAAGCGACTCCGGCCTCATCGTTTGACCCAGCGTTTGTTCTTTGTGCTGACGTTACCATAGTAACCGCAGTTACCATGCACACGGGGCCTGACCGAACGCGGGCATGCAGCGGAGTCGGACAGACTAAGTGCAGCGCCTGCACTGTTGGGCTCGGACGTGTATCGGGGGTGGGGGGTGAGATCAAGCGTCAGGCAAAGCATCCAGAAGCGGGGGGAAAGAGGGCGTGGCAGAATGAGAGGATGGAGGAAAAGGGAAGAGGAGAGGAGACAGCCTGGCGGGGAGCGGGGGCGGGGGAGGGATGAGGTGGGGTGGCACTGGTGATAAAAACCTTTCATGACATTAGGGTCTGTGAGGTTCCGCGAGCAGATCATTGAGATCATTGCGTGAAGTCTGTCTTCCTCCTCCTCATCGTCGTCCAGGGAGGGCGCGCGACTGCCCGTGGTGTGATGGTAGTTTATAGTGACTGCTCGGGCAATAAGAAAACACAGTTTAGCACTCTCCTCCACGCACCGAAAAACCACACAAACACACACACACACACACACACACACACACACACATGAAGGCACCACCCCGGCGTAATCATTTCTGAGACCTGATGGGGATGTGTGAACTCGGATCCGTTCCACAGCCGCCATGGATGTGTTTTTTGAGTCTGGATGGATGGATGGATGGATGGATGGATGGATGGGTGAATGGGAAACGGAAGAGGAGAACATCGGAATTAACTCACTGGAGTCGTGTCGGTGTCCGGGGTAAACGATGCGGAACACGTAGTCTGCGGCGACTGGCTCGTCTCCCTCGCTGTCCTGATCCACCAAGCGAGCCGTGCTGTTCCTCTTACGCAGCTTAGGGAAGACTTTACCCTAACAAATACGCACCCAAAGAAAAAACGAAAACGGAAAACAGTATCCCTCGATTCCCTAGTTATAAAGTCGCAGACCTGAAGCAGAATGGCCCACACTCACCTTGCCTTTCTGGGACCAGAGAGGGGGCTCCAGTTGCCCCCGGGGGAGCAGACCTGTCTCTAGACAGGACAAGAACGCCAGCAAGTGCCCGCCCGGAGGAAAGTGCAAAGGTGGGCGTTGGATTCCGTCCTGACTCACCAGCACCAGTGTCCCTCCGCAGTCGGCTGAGGGAGGAATCCACATGAAAGATCTACGGTTACGTGATGTAGGGCGGACTCGGGCCAATCTTTCGCCCTCTTGTGGCAGGATCTGGTGTCTATAATCAGACCACATTTTTTGTGTTTTCTTTTCTTAATTAAGAAGCCCAGACCTCAATCTTTCCTTATGCTGTCTTTTGCTTAATGAATCTTCGCAAAGGTGACGTTTACAGACTATGAATATACTGTGCACGGCGCTGTGACTTTAATGGGGCCTGTCTCGGATGAGGCACAGTAATTTGTACAGTAAACCAAAATGCGGCGATGTAGCTTAGGGTTTCGATCACTGATGGACGAGCCCGAGAGCGGGCAATAATTCTACATGCACCCTGTCAGCAGATAAGCTAGAAGCACAAAAATGTAGCGAGCTCACTAAATAATGAAACATTAAACCGTAGAAAATCGAATTTATTATCTCAAAAGAATCAGTACACCGCTGCTCGAGAGCGAAGCCAGCCATAGATAACGAAGGGACGGACTTACGTCGCTGGTGACAGTGAATGCAGACGATCTGTCTTAAGGGCACGGTCAATGCGTAGTCCCAATAAATACTGCAGCAAAAAATACCAAAAAAAAAAGAAGATGGGATTAGGAATTCAATTTATGTGTCCGTTTGCACCCATGAGATTTCCGAATCCATGTACACTACTGTGCAAAAGTCTCAGGCCACCATTCGATGAGATATTCCATTGTTTCAGCAACGCTAGATGACCACATATAATGATTTCACAGTCTCTTTATTACAGAAAACAGCGGGCGTTTCATAAGCTGTATTAAAGAGCAGCTTCCCGTTACGCTACGCTTAAGCAATAGCGGCATCTTGCCCAGTTGACCCTTCTGAAGAAGCTTCAGGAACGGTCTTTTTGGAAGCGTAGCAGACAAGAAAAGAGGATTAAGGAGTGGTGAATCCACCGTTTTTTGGTCCAGTCATGAACAGTATGCTGTAAATAACCAATTTAGTGGCTGGTGGCCTGAGACTTTTGCAGAGTGCTGCACGTGCCCAGACTTACCTTTTCTCCAGGTCGCACTCGCCCAGCGTGCCGTTAATTAGCTGGTTAGGCGTCCATTTCAGCGTGAGCGTGTCGGCGGACTGATGCAAAGACAGGTAGCCTCTCAAAACCTCCATGTCTTTCTTCTGCACCAAAAACAGACACATGACTCGTCAGATATCCGTTATGTGATGGAGCAAAGGGGGGAAATCCATAAGGGAGGCACGGGCAATGAGTGAAACGGATGGGGACCGAGAGCCAGTGATAAAATGTAATGAATTTGACCTTTCTTAAGTGGGCAGACGATCATATTTCATTCTGAAATCCAATTTAAGTTCAATGTTTCCTATTTCTAGGCCTGATCCAGCTGCTCTATTGATTTTCATAAGACTCGGCCAGCTCCCAGCTCAGTCGCTGGACCTGCTGCCACGAAATACCCTGCTGTATTTTAAGTTACACTCACACACACACACACACAACCAAGTTATAAAATAATGTAGTCACCATATGTGTGAAGAGAAAACTTCAGCTTCAATGTCTGAGGTCTTCAGAATAAAAAATAGCAAATAAAAATCTGTCTTATGTACAGGGCGAGTCAAAAGGCACAGGACACGTGCCTTCCCCCCCCCAAAAAAAAAAAAAAGTTTCCCAAAGGCTCCCAAATCCATGGTTGAGGTTACTTGGTCGGTATCGGTCCTTCAGACGGTCCCGCACAGTCCCGGTCTCTCTGAATTTGGCTATGAGGGGTAACGGTGCTGTGTGAAATTGCTGTCTGTTGCTACGATACGGCAGCGGCGTTCCCCGGACACCAGAGTCATCGCGTCCGTTTACAGTTACCTGCGACCAACAACAAAAGCCCTGAACTTTCTGCGTTTAACTTTTGGACCACAGCAGATATTGCAAACCTGATTGCACCCATGGATTTCTGACCAATTCTGATATTCTTTGATATCCTACCCGACCACCTTCCCATTTGAAAAACATACCCTTGATCCAGTACGGCGGCTTTCAAAATGGCGCCCACGTTCTGGACAAGATAGACCCTCTTATCCATTTCATCCTGGGGTATTCAGATATGTCCCTTTCGCCTCTGCTTCTGAACTAAAAGGGTGTCCTGTGACTTTTGGCTTACCCTGCATATATATAATTCACCGCGTTTTTTTTTCCTCCCTGCGATTCCCTTTTCTGTCAGCAGGTATGGCAGAAAAGTGGTACAAGCAAATCCTTGTGACACCTGCTGACAGAAAAGGGAATCGCAGCCTTGAAAGGCAGAAAAACCTTCCCTTTACCCTTTCTCTTTGCCATTAACCTTTTTAAGCGAATTCAAATTTGAAACGAAAGCTGGCGTGCTTTCAGGCGTCGCTGCCCCTCGACCCCCTCCGTTTCCCCACGCTTTTGAAGGTTGCAGGAGAGCGAGTCTGTGATCGGGGCCGTGTCAGAGCTTGTCAGGAGGTGCCTTACCGGTTGAACCAGCACGTTGTTCTTTCCGTAAAGCAGATGCACGCGCGAGTTTTGATGCAGAGACTCCACGTACTCCCTCGCCGAGGCTGCAAACTTGTCCTCGGACATGCTCCCGCTGGACTGCCTCTTACGGATCTAATACGAGGCAGATGCGAGGCGAGGCATTTAACCATAAACCATGCCTGCACTCTGTGTGCAACCAATAATACTAATAAAGCAGCCCTAAAGAGTAGCGCTGCTCCTCGATGTACTAGACATGGTAAAATGACGCTGCTTTATTATCGAAATTTCCCCGCTTGTGCTTCATGTGCATTATGGCACCAAAAGTACCAAAAGAAACGGGGAAGACTATCTTCGTAACTTCGCTAAATCTCTACCATTCATGAGGGAAACTCAATTCCGAATGAGCTGGGTTGAACGAGGTTTATGGAGAAACCACTGAAGGAGGTGTTCTGGAACCGTTTTTGACGTGGCGTTGGGAATTTTCCCGGCAAATTCAACCACCAAGGGGGTGACCAAGGGTGACGTGTTTAATGGAGTGACTTTAAATGTTCATTGTACTCAAAAAAAAACCTACCAAAAAGGAAGCTATTTATGTTCTCAGTTAAGGCTGAGGTTCTGGGCTACTGGTGCTAATTCTGGAAATGTATGACTTGCATTGTGCTCTATAAAGACAAAAGTTTGGGGACACCCTTTGTGCATTTACATTTACATTTATATTTAGCAGACGCCCTTATCCAGAGTCCTACAATCCAAGCCATTGTGGGTTGAGGGCCTTGCTCAGGGACCCAACGGCGACGGCTTGGCAGAGGTGGGATATGAAGCCTGGACCTTCTGGTTCATAGTCCAGTGTCTTTTCCACCATATTCCACCTCTATTCCACCACAGTCCCGTTGTTATATAATATATAAACATATATATAATATATATCTCCTAATTTTTGCGACATTTCTGGATTCCCGGTAGACAAACGGGTTGTTCTGATACCCCAGTGGCTCTGAACAAGTCAGTTCATCAACCTTCTGCCCTGCTGTCCTTAAACAAAGTCCACAGAGAAACGGCTCGCCAGCTTGGGTGAAATCTTGCACAGGAATTTGACCTTGGCCACATCTTACAGTCATGTTCCAAAATGCGATGGAAAGCCCTTGTAGAAGAATAAAGGCCATACTGCTTCCCCTATTTGGAAAGTAATGTGGGTGTCCACAAACTTTCGTCTATGTCATGCCACTTTTAAGTATGTTTAATGGTTGCAAATGGACTCGGTGCCTGTTCAAAGGGGGGCGAGAAGTGTTTGTTTTTCAAACGCACTCTAGGGATCGTTTCAAGATAATTTCCCACCATACAAGCTGCTGAATCCTCTCTCACCCCGAGAGCGGGCCTGCGACCGGGCGATGCTTCTTGGCCTCGGTGCGCCCCGTGAATGCGGTGCCTCTGGACCAGCTCGTTGGCCGAGGGATCAGTCCAGAAATGGTCCGACGTCTTCAGCTTGGTGTACTCCAGAGCACAGGGTCCGACTACGGTCCGGATAGGCAGACGTGAAGAATTGCGGTTCAGTTTACATAAAGAGAGGCTGTCATTTAGGGGGCAAAAGGACTGCGGGAATCTACGTCACGTCTCGTACATTTAGGGCACGTGATTACAACGTGGTGTCTGGTCAAAAATGTGAATAGGCTCACCCAGAAGCGCTGCTAGGATGGGTCCGAAAACGGAGTCGTGCATGAGGGCTTCCTTTTCGTAATACTTGCTGCAAGCACACAGATACAACACGGATATATCTGCTGATATTAAACTCATAGCGATAGTAAGAGCTGAGCGTTTGTTATTGACAGACAAACCCCAGGGGCGTTTAGAGGGGAAGCTCCATATCTTACCTCGAGTTTTCTACAATGTACTGCACGATCTTGTCCAGGACCTTCTCGAAAAGTGCAGTGCGAACCCAGATGTGCTTGATGGCCTGAGCCGAGAGCGCCTGAGGGACTCTGCCTGCAGAAGAGCTCTGTCTCCGGAGGGACTCCTGTCCTGTGATCTGGGTCCTCCTGAGCACACAGAGGGACATTTGGTACGGTGGTTATGGCTTCGGCCCAATCTTTTTAACGTCTTTAGCGAGTCTTGGGGTTTGGTCCCAAATGATTTCTTTAAAACACAGACAGGTAGCCGCGGTAGATCTGCGAGGGGGATACGTTCCGACAAGTTGAACTGATATTCTGCAGTACCGTAAACGCGTTTAAAACACTTACGGTAAACTGTAAACCTTAACAAAAGCTTGCTTTATAATAAAGTACCGAATGTCTCGTGCACCGCGGTCCATCGGAACGACTCGAATTCGGTTCTCGGCGCGTCTTGACCAAGAAGCTCGGTCCCGGACGCTTAAACTTCAGCCCAATCTCGATTAAGCATTATTATGGGGATACGCATTCTTTGAGCAGGGTCTTGCGCCCTCGGTGGGAGTTTTCGGGTCATTTAGACGAAGGAGAGAGTTGGTGCTCTCCGTGGTCCGGGTAGCTGGCAGCCACGTGCTGGAACGCGATGGAAGAACAGCTCGGATGGAGCCGAAGCGGCGGAACATCTTAATGGGACTGGAATTGGAACTGGGCTTGCAGTAATCTCACGTGACATTTAACTCCACGTGCCGTTCAGTCTTCACCGCGCGCCCGTCTGAAGTGTAGCTGTCTTTTGCCCAGAAGATTTTGACAGGCTCATACTGGGCTCCGTTGGGCAAATGGGACGCCGAATATGTCCCGGCCGACTAAGCGCGTTATATAAAGAATTGACAGTTACGGGAGAGAGCGGAGAACTCGAGCAGCACATGTCCTGACGGCTGGTTGTTTGGCTGCAGATGCAATCTTTTTGTACTTTTCCACACAGCCTGGCCACAGGGGACTGAGAGCGTTCAGCATTCAGCTCGTCTGCAGCAGACAAGGAGGGCTCGCAGCAGTCACGACACACTCATTCACAGCCACTTACGCCTGGCAAGATCATTCACCCAGTGGCGATAACACACACACACACACGCACGCACGCACGAGTGAATGTGTCATCCGGTGACACCTCTGAGAGTGGATTTCTTAGATAAAAAAAAAAGTGATAATATCAGGACTTGGGCTGCTCGATACGGTGCCTCCAAACGATTTACTGTAAAATCTGGGTGAGTCATACATCTAACAGCCAATTTGCTGTAGTGATTATAGAACAATTTCTGAGCTGACGCTTCAGACAGGACATCACAGCGCTGAGTCGAGGGGGAACTGTGCGGCCACTAGTCGCTACGGCATGAAAACAAGGTTTGGCACCAGATTGCGGAAACCTTTTTGGAGTCCCGAGGCTTCGGCGCTGTTCTGCACAGTTCCCAGACAGATTACAGGATACAGGATACGCCGTCACTCTGGATAAGGGCGTCGGCTAAAACATACAGCGCCGGTGCCAAAGTCTTTGGTCGTGGTTTTGGGGAAAGGCCCGTTGTACCCCTGCTCCACGACGAGCACTTTTTCTGAGATCAGTTACTATTCCGTTGCTAAAACAACAACCCTAATGTCGGCCTAAGACTTTTGGACAGTACTGTAGCTGGTCCGGAACTACAACGTGTTCATTTCGGACTGCTGGAACCTTCATAAAGTTATTTCCGTGCCATGCAAACAGTCCCGGGTTCCTGAAAACCTTCCTGTGCTGATAATGGGAATTATGACATTATTACGCCGTTGCTACCGGCGATACAAACTAAAAGCTTCTTTCTTGCTGACATTCTCGCATCAGTACGCCTGGCCATTATAGCGCCCTAACCCGCGCATACAACTGCAAAAAGCACCTACAGTGGGCAATTTAGGGCGGCAGGCCGATGGAGTTAAAGCCGTGCCAGTAGAGCATCGATCTTTACCAGTCCCAAGACAGACGATCCTGCTTCTCACACCGGTGCCTCCTGCTCAAAGCCACAAACCAGCATTAGCATCGATCCTATAGCGTCCTGCCAGTCGAAGCGGGTGCAATCAGGCACTGCCGGCGATCGTTCGGCCGCTTCGGGTAAACAAGCAAATAAATCCCAGTTCCTAGGAAGGCTGCTTGTGATATGCAGATATTATTGAGATTTACCGGTGCAGATTCAGCACTGAGAGCAATAACGGCCTCGCGGAACAATATCGGAGAACGTCTGATGGGGAAGCTTTGAGCAACACGGCAGCATCGAGCGATCGAGTCTAATCAACAGAACAATATCAAGTCAACAAAACGGAACAGATGTAGTGAGCTTCACAGCCAGTGGTCCTCATGGTGATGATGGATTCAAAATAATAGGGTACACAATATGAGAAACTTTAATTAAAGCGCTTAAAGATTGAAGAAGGAAAAGAAAAAAGTCCAGGCATTCGTTTATATAGTCCCTTTGTCTTTTCTAGACGCTGTATTTTATGGTACATTTAGATTACATTGCATTTCTGACACCTCCAGGGAGGTTGGATCGTGACCTCCACCGGTGTGGAGTTTGCATGTTCTCCCCATCCCATGTCCACGTTGGGTTTGCCCATTCCTCCGGTCTCCTCCCACATTCCAACGGCATGCGTTAGACAATCGGTCGCTCTAAATCGGACCGATTTAACGGTTTGATTCAAACATCCGCTCCTATCGCGAATAGTCAGAGACGATGATGCGGCGTTAAAGAATAATAAACCATTAAAATAAAACAGATGTCACGTTTAGACATTTAGCAGAAGCTCTCGTCCTGCCAACTCAGCATCTCGAAGCTATTTTGGTCAATCTTAAGAACCCAAAGGTGGGATTTGAACCCTGGTTCTTTCGGTAAAAAAGAAAAAGAAAAAGTGCAGAACATTAAGCACTAAGTTCCAAAGGAATGACCTTATCCTGTTCCAATCGGACGATCCAAACAGATCGTAAATCGTAGGCGGGGGCGCTTGCTCAAGGACCGACTATCTTGCTGGAGGTGAGACTGGACCCAAAACCTACTGAAACGTCATTTTCTGTCCAAATCCTTGCCCAGTTCGATCTCGTTGTGAGGTCAAATGCAAAGTCTGATATACAGCGGGAACCAAAAGTCTGAGCCCACTAGTGAAGATGCTTTTGTAGATGTTCATTTGTCTACCTTTCTCAAATTGAATCAGCAGAAATCCTACCCTCATGTGTACTCATGTGTCATCCTACACATGTGACCTGAGGGAAAAGTCCCCTGCCGAACAGAAAACATTTTCTTTTAATGGATACATGCTCGGTATGTTCTCCCTTTTGCTCTTTCTGAGTCTTGTGACGTCACTGAATTCCTCTGTCTTCAGCAGACGCTAGGTCACTGCGAAGGAAAGCCCATGACGGTTCACTTTTTTGGTCTCCAGGTAAAGCTTTGGGCTCTTTTCAGCGAGCATTTCACTAGTGCTCTCAGACTTTTGACCCCATCCCCCCCCCCCACCCCCCCCTCCAACATGCACATGTTGCACATCTTGAAGATTTAAAGTGAGCTCAAAAGTGAGGCTCTTGCTCATGGGACTTCGTAATAGCCTTTAATCCTGAAGTCGAGACAAGCCTATAATCACGATCCTATTATAAGGGAGTTTGCCAGTTGTTCTAGAGATGCTACAATGTTGCCATGGCAATAGGAGTTACTGAGCGAATGGAGTGCAAAGGGATGGAACACGCACGCACGCGCGCACGCACGCACGCACGCACGCACGGCGCGATGAGGGTGCACTACATTAGAAGTCTGAGCTCATTGTCTGTGCTGTGAGATGAATACGATTACGGATAAACAGATACGACGCAGGCAGCTGTACCGCCGTCTTACAGCAACATCGCCTAGAGACCTCCCGCGTTATCCTGTGCCGCGCCCGCCGTGTGGCTCTGCTAATGGAGAATTAATGGACGAATAAGGAGCCGAGTGCAGCCGTGGTGCATCCGCACGAACCGTCTCTGGCTTATGAAAGAGTCCTCCACAGCAGCCCCCGATCATTAATCTCTACACGCGCTGCAAACGTTATTTGCTCTCCAACTGCTCTTTCCAATATCCTGCGTAGGCTTTCGGCCATAAACGTTCATTAGAATCACATCACAACATGCATTTACCTTACTGGTTTTTTCCACCGTCATCTCTGTTTATCGCTCTCAGGATGATAGGGACAGAGAATTAGCTAGATCATCCTCGTTGCTCCCCTCTGACCCTTTTCGCTTTCCACAGCAGGCTGCTTAATTACGGCCTGCCGCGCGTTTCCTGCACAAGCCCTCCTTGCTGTTTCTCTACCTTGTCGGATCTCGTCTTCTCCGCCTTTTTGGTTTGCTCCTGGCTCCTGTTGCTCCCGCTGTTCCTGCTTTGCCTGCTGTTGGTTGGTTCCTGTTCCTGTCTTCACGAGTGTTCTTTGTAAACTTTTAGCCTCTCTACTTTTCCTAGCTCCTTGTACCCGGCGTTCGGATCGGAAATGGAAATCTGTAGGTCAACGTACTTAAATAGATATTCAATAAGCATAAGGCTGATTTTTATTTATTTATTTATTTATTTATTTTTACTAAATGTGTAACTGCCTTGAAAAGAGAAAAGGAACCGAAATGGAGAAAAAAAAATCGTAAATGGATTCAAAGAGAAATGAAAGGAAGCTATAATTTTTATGGATATCATTTTTGCCTGTAAAGATGTTTTCAGGGGGCTTTTTTTTTTTTAGACCTTCATTGGGGGGGGAAAGAAAGTTTGGGAACCACTGCCTTAGAGAGTTTAAGTTTAAGGGTAAAAGGCTCAGACCTGCTCACGTCGGCCTGCTGCTGCAGCTGCTCCTGGACCTTTCGGCACACCTCTTCGGCCGTGGCATACACCTTGCCTATCTTGGTGAACAGGGCGGCGATCTTATCGCTGCGGAGGAAGCCTGCTGCTCTCCGCTTCAGCATGTGGCCCAGGCAAGCCTCGATGGCACCTGAGACGGAAGAGGAGGAAGAGAAGAAGTGACGACGTGAAAGAAACAAGCTAGGGGGTTTAAGACAAAAAGGAGGAGGAGAGGACATGGGACATGGGTCATACATGGAAACCCCAACAGGACGTGATTTATAAACAACATGAATCCTATGGGGAGGGGCATTCTGCTAAATCTCTTTGAGGACGTATGGCCGGGCGTTTGTCTCGTGGCCCGTGCGGGGCTCAGAATGACATTCGGCTGCACGATTTACAGACCGGCGCCTCAGAGCTGGTAAATATTTTAGTAGAGGAGACAACCTGCTACTGCTAGGGCTAGTTTCACCCTGTAAGATACCCGCTGCAAACATCGCTGCGTCCACTAACGAATGATCTCTCCACCAGATCCTCAGAGGGACGAGTGGAAAGCGCGAATCTGCCCCGAGAACAGGATCAAATCAGCCTGTCGCCGCCCAACACGAAGGACGATTCAACACCCCCTACTGACAGTGTTCGGAAAGGTAATCAAAGTTTTATGACTCTAATAGCTCTTTTACTGCTGGCTTAGCAGCACCAGGGCCGTCTCTGAGTCTCTGTGGATTCTGTTCCCACAGTTATGAGACGTCGCCACGAAGCCAAGAGTCAGCGTAGAACAGAAGCGATTATAAATGAGTGCAAGCGCTCCCCCTGTTCATTTTCTCCCGAAAGAAAATGCCACTCCAAAACAACACCAGCAGCAATCCCGCTGAATGAAATCCTCTCAATTTCTCGGGGATTTTGGTATGTTCCCCCGTTGCTCTATCAGATCATCGTGATAAATGTGATGTCTTCGGGTGCCCCCGTCAATGCTCGGCGGGCTTTAGGTCGGGTGACTGGAGGAAAGTTTTTATTTTGCAACCAGGCAACGATATCACAGAAATACGTCTCGTCGACGTCAAACTTTATCGTTAAATCATAAAATTCATCATTTTCTCAGGTACACATTGAATCTCGGTGACGTTTAGCGCGTGCTGCCCTTAATTCTGGGATGCCAGATCCCGTCATGGAATCCCACCCCGGGTCTGTGTAAAATAAGCCCAATACGAGTGAAATCTCTCAGAATAAGTTGACCTGGCAACCGTGGTTCTGAACTAAAATCCAGCTTTGTTTTTACTTAATCCAACTGGTCTATCTCTGTGTGTAGTGTTGATGCTCCTAACCATGAGCCAATGGTTTAAAAACTGCTGGAATACTGGTAAACATAACCAGACTGACCAGGCTGATCACTAACCCAGTGCGAACAGGCGCGAGTTTGGGCGTGAGTGAGATCAGGCCTCCACTCTTAAACCTCCTGCACGGTCTCTGTCAGGAAGAAAAGCACCTGCGGCACTAATGAGAGCAAAATTAGTATTAATGCAACTCTAATTGCCGAATATGCAAATAACAGCGGCTCCAAGGGGCGAGATGCGTCATCGCTCATTAAGCCGCGTGTCTCTAGTGATCTTAAGGCCAAACCAAACTCCCAGGACGCGTTCTCACTATCAAATCAGAGCGAATCCACATTACTGGTGCCTGACCACGATAGAAACCACGAATCTGGCTCCCAGCACCATAGTGGCACGGTTACGAGATCCAGCATGACCTTCCAGCCAGAACTGAGCAGCACAGAGGCTGGATGCACCAGTGACGTCCCGTTCGGGGGACTTTGGTTTGTAGAAATGAGGGATTTGAATCACAAGTCTGAAGTTGCAAACTGAAGAAATTGGTTGCCTATCACTGATAAAAGACTCGGCTCGACTTTGACTTGGGACTTGGCCTGAAACGACTTATTAAATATGATTTTAAAAAATACCTGGCAACGTAACCCAGGAAACAAGCACAGAAAAAACTCCAAAGAAGCTCCTGAGGTACAATGGAAGCGGCTATTCCAAAAATAGTGGAGGTTATTTATTCACCCATTCATTATCTTCCGATTAATCCACACGGGGTCGCGGGCCAGCCGGTGCCAAGTCTGGGCGCGAGGGCAGGAACAACCCTAGACGGGGCGACAATCCATCGTAGGGCACAAACACACACAGTCACACACTACGGGCCACTTTTTTTAGAGACACCAATTAACCTAACACGCATGGCTTTGGAGTGTGGGAGGAAACCGGAGCACCCGGAGTAAACCCACGCAGACACGGGGAGGACGTGCAGACTCCACACAGAAAGGACCCAGGCCGCCCCGCCCTGG
>JAUZST010074666.1:0-21322 GCA_034779995.1 Parotocinclus haroldoi
TATATAATTGCTAATGCAGTGCTCACTGTTGTTGTGCACTTTTTCAATTGCATGCCCCTGACAGAGGTACACACAGACAGTTTTGTACATCCACTGTTTAATTGTAATAAAAACCGTGGAGAAACCAACTGTCATTAGAGACTAATACAAGTCAGCCGGTTAAAGGTATGTTTAGGGTTTGACGGGATTAAAGGTAGGGTATTTTTAGGGTCCGAAGGCATGAAAAGTAGGGTATATTAAGGGTCTGAATGGTTTATAGGTTTTTTTATGTTTATAGTTAAAAGTATGGGTGTGTGATATTAAACAAAAAGCATGTTTTCTGGGATTTTTTTTATTTTTTTTATTTGTCTTTCATAACGACATAACTGTAACAGCGTTTATTTATATCATGCCATCCCATTCTTTTCTTGTTTTAAGGCCCTTTACTTGGAGTACCTATTGTGAACTAAGGAAAGTTTCCACCTATATTTGTTATAAAATAATTGTTACATTTATCCAGCACCTTCAACATCGATCACTTTCACAAACGAAGTATGAAACCAAAGCCGTTTTCATGTCGTTATTAAGGTATGTAGAAAAATACCGAGGTCATACCGATTAATTTTTTCCACATCGTAAAGCCCGTGCTGCTTCCATTTTCATCTGAAAGTTTAAAAGCTTTGGTGCACTTATGGTGCCAAAATGTTGAAAGGTTTGTCGTGCATATGGCCCGAAGGGTTTTTGGGTTTGGTATGTTTATGGTCCTTAGATTTGGTACAGTTATGAAAGTTTAAGTGAGCAAATGACCATGTTGAGAGCATGATTGGTCCCATGTTTGTAATCTTTGTTAGGCTATGGCCTCATGATAATTATTTGGCAGAATAATACACATTTTCATTTCAAATAATCTAGGATGTCATGCAGTTCGTGATGCCATGTGTCTTATGAAGGTTCACAGGTTGTTTGAAGGAAGCAATGCCCGTAACGTCGCTGGTCCATTATACTCACCATTAGGTCGGGTTATTTCAGTATAAAAATACTGTATTTCACCAAACCCATCATGATTGTTCATTGTTAGTAGGCTCATTTGAATCCTGTCTGATTACAGAACCTGGTATCGTTCAGAGTTCCAGTTTCTTCTAGGTGTTTACAGTTGAGGTTAGATGAAAGAAAAATACTTCCTTCTGACACACCTTCCAAATATTTTTTTTTTTTTACAAATCTTCCCATGCAGGCTTATTATTCTATGATTTAAGAATGTAAACCTTTCATTTGTCTATTTAGTTCACAGCTTTTCCTCATTCGTCTCATGTTCATACCCATGTGTGTTTGGAAATAATAGATTGACGTTTTAGTTAGGAAATTTTCAGATGAACTTGAACGCATTTGAATTTGTGAACTAAAAAAAAAAACCTTGTTTAGCCATACGTGCATGTGTGTGCCAGTAATCCTGGAGTCCAGCTGAGACCCCGTTTTATCTCACACTGATGTGATTCTGTCTTCCTCCAAAAAAACGAGCCGAAGTTCCAAGCTTCTGTTGTTGGTTTTCAAAATGTTGCTGTTGCTATTAGGGCCGTATGATTTCTGCAGTGCACTGAACATGTACATTTATAACAAAGCGATGGATTTAAGCTTTAAGAAGTTTAGAATGTGTAATTATTTCTGTTTGTTGAAGCCGGGAAGCAGTTTGATTGTCGGACAACTCTTCGTTAATTATTGCACAGTACAAGAAAACCATCATGCATGTTTGTCTGACAGCTTGAAACCAAACCCAATTAAAACCCCCCTTTTTGTTGACTTTAACACATTTTACTTCTGTTTGTAATTAATACATCATTTTTTAGAACTTCAATGATAAATAAAAAAAACCCACAACAACAGGGTAGCTGATCTGATACTATGGGTCGAAGTTCGGTATTTGCTTGTACTTTTGCACTTTGTTAAAATGCTTTTGGGAGGTGCTGGTAATAAAGCACATTTTTATTTTAGTGATATTTTTGGCCAGCATCACAAAGCTAAAGCTAGTGAGAGAATATAACCAGGTATGAGCCAACTGCTTGTAGCTCCCGCTATGTTTTTTAGCAGTTGTTTCTGTACGCTGCCGTTTATAATTCTTAGAGAGAAAGAAACCAGAATCATGACCAGTATGTTTAAAAAAAACTGGAATCTGCCATGAAACTTGCAAATGATGCCTTTCTGCTCGATTACATTTTTGTGATTGATTAGAATAAAAGAAATGATGTAAACTTTTTGTATGGTGAGATTTGCAATACGTGTATATACAGCTGACAATAGTAGAACATAATGAGTTTTCAGTTTCAGGTAGTAATGTGCTGGCGTATTTTTGATGATAATGGTTTTGTACACAATTGGTGACTTAATCACAGTGGAGCAGGGGTGAGTTAAAACTTGATTTAGTATCAGATTCTGTTACTCGATCTCCATGATCTGTTCTCTGGAAACTAGACATCCCCGGTTCAATCCTGACCCTGGGCTCTGCCTGTGTGGAGTTTGCATGTTCTCCATACATCTGATTGGGCTTTCTCCAGGTACTCCGGTTTCCTCCCGCATTCATAACACGTGCTGTTAGGACAGTTAACGTTTCCAAAGTGTCCTTGGCGTGTGAGCGTACGTGAGCCATGATGGAATGGTGCCGACTTGACACCAGCTTTCCTGCAATCCTGACTAGAAACAAATAAGTAAGAAAATGCATGAATGAAAGGCCAGACCTTATTTAGAATAGTTTTATCTGAATAGTCGTTTAAGAATCTGTCACTACTGAAGCATGTTGTCTATGATCGCACGTATTGTGAAAATTTAAACGTCTTTAAATACTGTGATCCCTAATTTTACGATATCGCCCACCCCTACCATCTGCTTCACAAACCAAGACCTTAACCACTAAGCCATGGCAGTCTCCATAGAAATTTCTCAGACACACTTTTACATAGGAACTCACAACTGCTACAGTATTGTGGGTTACGATCCAATAGCCGTATCTTTCCAGAGATGGGATTTGAACCCTGAGCTTTCAGGTCCAGAGTCCATTACCTGCTGCACCACCGCATTTCATACAGGTGGTACGTGGAGGGTCCGTTCTAGTAGTTCTGTGTTGTATGTGGGCGGAGAAATGGTTTGGTGTAAAAATGTACGCGACTATAACAAGGGAAAATCATGAATTAATGGGTTTTAGCATCTCATAAACAGCAAGGCATTTAGTTGCTCATGGTGGTGAGTAACTATATATGAGGTCTTGGCACCCAAGGTCATATTAAAACGTGGCGACTATCGAAAGTGTTTACCGTTAGCTTGCGATGAGCAATAGTAGAAGGCCACCTTGTCTAATTAAAGTCATTTCGAATAGTCTTTTCTACCATGTGGACGCTTTGGTATGTGTGCGCTGTTTACCTGGGGTAGTGATGGTGCCCATGTGCATTGTGGGAAGTCAAAGCCTAAAATCTAAAAGTTACATTGTCTAGACTGATCGGTACCTCTGTGTATTTGGTAAAGCCACACTGATTTAAGCTGGGTCTACTGGGAATAATGGAAAAGCTGTTACGGCGAGGTACTCATGATTCACGATGCACTGAGGTGATATAAGACGTTTGTTTGTTTATTATATTATTATTTTACTTTTTTTTTTTTGAATGACTCTGAGTTTGAGATTGTGATTTTTCACTGTTAATCCGCTAATCCAAACTGAGCAGGTGATGGAAACAATCTGGGTGGTATTTTCTTTATAACTTTTAGAATTATTTTTGTTAGGATTTGACATTAGATATCAGGCGTTGCAGATTAAATCCAAGATTTTCATGCTCCCACTTTGCCCCAAATAGACCTTCACCTCTCACCTGTCCTGCGTTTCCTTCGTCACATCCTCTGTTATTTATTTATGCAAACCCTTTTTTTGTGCTCTGAATTCAAGTCTTTGTTCCGTAAGCCGCTCACTGGTCCAGCCTACGTGAAGTTATTTTCTGAAAATACAATTCCGAGACTTGGCTTTAAAGATGTAGCTTCACCACTAGTGTTTTATTGTTGCAACTATTTACACAGCACCACCACTGCATACAGACACACAAATTCACACAAATATACAGAGGTTTTGTTTTGCTTTCGGTTTGCTAAAAAATTTCAGAGTAATACAAGCACTACATTCAGAACAGTCAAGCTGAGATGTGTGTCTGTGAGTTTCATCGCAAAACAGGAACACGAACTTCTCCTAATTAGTTTGTTGTTGTGAAGTGTGTGTATCAGGTAATTAAGCCTAGAGCGTTTTAGAAAAAGAACTTTTTCAGGTTTTCGGAAAAGGCTCGGAATTGCCCTCATGATTGCTTTCTTAGTGGTTTAGCTGGCTGATTAGCCCAGTCATCAAAAAGACATTAGGGCTATATTTTTCAGCTTTTTTGCAATGAGAGGTGATCAGTCATGTACTGTGACCTCTCAAAATCCTCTTAATTGCGAGCCCAGTGATGATTAACAGCCAGTTAGGAAAAACTGTCAGTGAATGAAGATAAAAAGCAAGAACTAAATGTTCCCGGAGTGCATTATCAGGGTGCTTGTTACACCCTATCAATAAGTCATCTCATGTCAGAGTGGAAACCGAGCAGAGGAGAGGCGTCTCTGGCATCTACTGGCTCACACAAGTCACATTCTGAGCGGGTCAAGTGTGAATCGTGATTACACTGCTCACAAAATTAGGGGACTTTTCGTTAACTAATTTTTGTGACAATTCAGCAGCAGCAAGTGTAAAGAGTTGTGCACCGTTTAAGGTCCATCCTAGTCATGTCTGTTCGCTCTAATGGCCGAGGTCTCGAGACTTCTAACAGGAACTCCATCTTACATAAATGTAATTCGCGTTTGAATGACAGAAAACTAGTACAGGCAAACCCTTTTGTCCTTTTGAATTCTCTTACGTTTTCAGTACGAGTTTTAGATTTTATAAAAGATACAGAACTATGTTTAAATATTTTTGTTTTGCATTTACATTTACGGCATTTAGCAGACACCCTTATCCAGAGCCACTTACAACTGATACAGTTCTTACAATCCAAGCAATGGTGGGTTAAGGGTCTTGCTCAAGGACCCAACTGTGGCAGCTTGGCAGAGGTGGGATTTGAATCCTGAACCTTAACCGCTAAGCTACTACAGTCCCCAGTCATGGCTTCTCAGATTATCACACCGGCAGTTGGGGCCCACAGCAAAGGCAGGATGGAGGTACACTCCATTAGGCCTCCATACTTGGACCCAACCATCAGTCGATCCCGAACAGAACCTAATCACTTAAGATGATACAGTTACAGTCAACAGTCCAGGCAGCATGGTTGATCAGTGGGTAGCCTCAGAGTCCTGGCTTCAATATTTCACAGAGGATCCCATAAGAACTGCTGGATAACCTGATCCTGTCCATACCCCATCATCATCAGTGTGTTTCGGCACTTTTGGGTGACCATACACCCTACTGAACAGTCAATGCGGGGGCACTCTCGTCCAGTTTGACCTGCTTCTGTTGAATTCACCCCATGAATATATCACTGGTTACTCAATCACCATAATTGAGTTTTGTATGTAATTTGTGTAATCAAACAACTTTTTTTTGACTTTTCATTTGCTTTTCTGATTATATTTTTTCATGAAATTAAATCAATTGCTTCTTTTTTTGAATCACTTCATTTTGAAATATCCCTTCATGTCTGTGAGCAGTATATATATCACATTTATTTTCACGGAAATCTTTAGCGTATGAATAGTTATTGCTCACAGCTCATAGCAAAACACATAAGTCCTGGCTCAGCATTTGCCTGTTTGGAGTTTGCATGTTCTCCCCGGGGTCTGTTTGGCTTTCTTCTGGGTACCCTTCTTTTCTCCTTTGCAAAGACATGCATTAGCGCATCTCTAAAGTATCCCAGAGTTTGAGCATGGGACCACTGCTACCAATTATGTTGCAGCTTCCGGGATCCTGAATTGGATTAAGGGATGAAGATGAATGAACAAATGATCAGTGCTTGTGGAAAAAGTCCTCTTAGATAATCCACTAGTGTTTATGTAAAGTCTCAGAACTAAAGTGTATGAAGCAATGTACATTACAGCTTTCAGCAGACTCTGTTAACTCATATTACTGAAACAACTGAAGAGAGATATCCGTGTGGTTGTGCTGGGACTCAAACCATTAGCCTTCTGGTCAGTAGTCTAGTATCTGAAACACTGCACCACTACTCTTCCATTTCTAACCTGTAAATAAAAATGGGAAAATATCAGAATATAAGTTTTCAATCATTTTTTTAAATAAGCTGTATAGTTGTGTGTGTTGTAACTGAAAAACAGACGAGGATGCTCATTTGACACAGCAGGATTTTAGTAGCTCTCACTGTGGTTATATGACACTGTAGTTTTGAGTCTCAGTGGTGTCTTCAGGTCAGCCCAGGTGTCACACATGCATTGGTGTTTATTCTCTGTCACTCTAAGAGTGTCACCTATCAGCCCTGATCATGCTGCACTTCTGCCTGCGTTTAGTGCATATCGAGATGGGCTCCAGACTTCTGAACTTCCCATTCCACCACATCTCAAAGGTGCTCTGTTGGATTGAGATCACTGTGAAGGCCTTTTGATTACAGTAAACACATTGTGTTTTGTGGCAAGGTATAGTCGGAATAAGATGGTTTAACGTGGTTACAAAGGGAAGTACATGGCCATCAACAATACTCAGGTAGGTATGTTTAACCGATGCTCCATTGGTAGTAATGGGCAGTTGAGGGCAAGACGGACCCATGTTTTGATGTTGTTCACGGCAAATTCTGACCCTACTGCCCAGAAGTTTTTTCAGTACTCTAATGTCCAATTTTGGTGAGCCCGTGTGAATCGTAACCTCAACTGCCACGTGTTGTCTGTGCTGTTGTAGCACATCTGTGTCAAGGTTAGAGTATTCAGAACTGCCCTGCTGCATACCTTAGTCATAACAAGTAGCATCCATAAGGCATTTTCACCCCGAAAACATTTTTGGGCCATTCTCAAACCCTAGAGATGCCTTCAACCATTCTGATGCTTGGTGTGAACTTCAGTAGCTCGTCTTCCCAAGGTCTAAATAACACTACATGTCATATGTCATCACATATGTCAGCCAAGGGAGTGGCTGGTTAGATTAATTCTGTTACTGAGCAGTTCATAATGTGGTCGGTGTGTGTACATGAATTTTGTTTTCTAACCCACACACAAAATGAAGGAAAACAAACTTCACAGCACAAGAGACAGAGTTCTTTTTTTTTTCCATCATATATTTTCTTCTCTCCAAAAATCTGGCACATGCACATATTACTTTCAATCTCTTAAATTCAAAATAAAACATATGGATAATTCTGTACATACAAAGTGAATTGTGCAAATGTATACAGATTATGCTCATGTCTGGATTAAATGTGATGTGCACGAAAATAAGAATAGAACTCAACGTGTGAAGAAGTACACTACATAAAAAAAGAAAGGCAAAATAAAAATCGTCTCTTTGGTTTGACACAAAAACACAAAACAGCCTCCCATACAGAAACAGATTATAATCTATAATACTTTTTTTTATTTTTTATTAAAGGGTCTAATGGCACGCTTAATTTCACCCTTTGGTACCAAACCACAACTTAATTAATACTTTAAGATACACGGCTTGAAACAAAGGCACAATCAGCCACTTATTATCTGTATATGTAAGGTTTGAGAATAAAGTGAACAAACGTACGCTGACGTTGCAGCTCCATTCTTTCTAAGCAAGTCGACAAGCCTTGCAGAGCATCGAAACACTGACCGTTTACTTTAGGAGTAAAGAAACTACAGGCTTTATTTCTGTCTTTATTTCAGGTCTGTCTCTGACACGGTTCGCCTCAAAGAAGTGCTCGTTTGGGTTACTTTCGCCTTACCCAGCATTCCGATAGCATTTCACGCGCTCGTAAGCTCTCCCATGTCGAAATGTGTACAAGTGTACACTTTTGTGTACAAGTGGCCACTCGCCGCACAAGGACAGGATGGAGTAGCAGGATAAGGACATCACTTGATCTGATCGAAACAGAGTCGCGTCACACACAGGCCGAGCTCGTGATGAACAATCATGTTCCTGAACAGCTTCTATATCTAAACTCGTACAGCCAAAAGCTTTGGCACCCCTCGATTTACATTTACGTTGTTTATCAGACACCATTATCCAAAGCGACTTACCATTGATCCAGTCTTACAATATAAGCAATTGTGGGTTTAAGTGGCCTTGCTCGGGGTCCCAGAAATGGCAGAGCAGCAGAGGTGAACCCTGGACCTGCTGGTCCGAAGTCCAGTACTATAACCACTAGGCCACCACAGTCCCAGATATACAAGTTCAGCTGAACTATGCAAGAACAAAGTTAACTGCAGAACTTATGAAATCATGCACAGACAACCCCTGGTCTTTCAGACACCAAACTTTCTGTCCCACCTGGTCTCCCCAGCAGCTTCTGTAAGACCAAATACATCTCAAACCTCACCTAACTGGTGCTAGAACACGTCCCAGAACATAATCTATCGCCTTCTGGCAAGGTGAAGGTTTGAGCTGCATTTTAAGCTTCTAAAGCCGGATACAGGCTAGACCTTTACCATCTAGCACTAGAGAGGCCAAAGGTGTGTTCACAGGGCCTACTTGGATCTGTAACTGTCTGGCCCCATCTCTTTTGCACATTTTTGCAAGTTATCCTTACATAAACACTGATGGATCATCTAGAATGGTGGCAAAAACGACCTGGTTTGTTAAAACAGAGATTGTAAAGTTACCGGAACGGGGCGCCGTATTTATTTTGACTCCCCAGCCGGTGTCGCTAGGCTCTATTACATATTGTAGAAATTTCTACATACGATTTCTCTTGATCCTCAAGATTCAGAGGGAATACACAAAGCAAGATGTGAGCGATTATGTTTCAATACTGCCTGCTCGCACCGTCGAAACTTGGCGCCATACGATAGCGGTAATGATAAAAGAATCCCTTATGTATCCTAATGGTCACGGTATTCCATACACAGTGCTGAAGTTCTGCTTCAAAAGTTAAGAGCTGACGCTCCACAGCAGAGCTGATCGATACGACACAAATACACATTACTGCACGATATTATAACAATACTCAGTTTCACTGAAGGATCAGGAAAGAAGCAGCAACGCCAAAAAATATCGCAACAAAAACAGTAAAAAAGTAGAACATTATTTTAACCTCCAACAATTGGTTATAAAATCAAGAATGGCGATGAGACCTGGTTTATACTTAATACTCCTACAGCCAAGGATTTCTTTATCAGAACAGTGATTTCAAAATCACAGTTTGTACAACGTTTAAGGTTGCTGTGGTTTGGGATACGGCCAAAGACCAAGGGGCTGCCATTAGAAGTATAAATCAGGCTCCATAGATGCACTTGGGACATGAGTGACACAGCATTTTGTGATAGCCGTATAATAATGTCGTATCGTTCAGCCCATCATGAATAAGTGCTGAAATCAAAGGCACTGGACTGTCTGAGCGCTGAAAGTTGCGCTGTTCCAGCTCTCACTAACAAACTGATGAGGAATCTCGAGCCTTAGGTGCTGCAGGTTTTGGACGATATGTCTCTAAAAGAGGCAAAAACACTGTGTCCTGCTACATGACTGATATATAATGCACATAAAATCCATTTCTTCTTTAGTGTTCTAAAACGCGAAGGAACAAATTGCAGGGTAAAGGCAGAACCAGGTAAAGCAGGACTCGACCAGCTATGATCTCCTCACACGCACAAAAGAAAGGCACTAGAGAAATAATTCTACCGCATCCACAAAAAAAGCAAGAATCTGAAACCTGTCGTTAAGAAAGGAGAAATAACTGAGAAAATCTAAGAGTTCCAGAATGTTCAGGAGAGATGTCTAAGAGTCATTGAGGAGAAAAACTCTTGAGAAACACTCGGACAAAATGTCTAAGAGAACAGATTGGGAGAAATGCTCAGGTGAAATGTCTAGGAGAAACACTGGGGAGAAACGCTCAGGAGAAACACTAGGAGGACATGCTCAGGAGAAATGTCTAGGAGAAATGCTCAGGAGAAAAGTCTAGGAGAAAAACTCCCACCTAGAAGCAACTCTCTTAAGAGAAATGCTCTGGAGAAATATTCAGGACAAACCCTCTACAGCAAACACAAATACTGAAGAGTATCTGAAGTGTTAATTGATAAAAAAAAATGTTTATAAAAATGTCAGAACGTTAAAAGTGATTCACAGTAGGAACGGGGTTTAAATGCTTCCACTGATCCCTTATGCTCCGTTTTTTTTTCCTTGCTCTTCCCTTACATTCGAGTTTGTGCTATACAGCTGAAATGTGCAGTGACAAGTTCCACTGTCAAAAAAAAAAAAAAACAACCCAAAAAAATCACTTTGAAATGTGATTCGGTTTGTGCTGATCAGTTAAATTCTCCTTAGGAAAGTTGAACAGTTTCCAGAATATAATAGTAAAGCTGCAGACATGTGCTGATAATCAATAAAACCACTGGTTACTATAACATTTAATCCAGAAATATAAGTCTGAATTGAAGAAAGTAGCCAGAAACCCTTTACTAACATCGAGCTTTGGATTCACCAGCAAATTATTCAAAAGGTGTTTCTTTTTTTTTAGGCCCTACATTTATTTAAATCATTTCAACAGCTAAATGTTGTATTGTTTTCATCTCTTTTAGTGTCCAAATCTGGACAGCAGTTTCGAGTCAGCCTGATGGCATTTAAGATATTCTATTAGTTGCTTTCCCTCATTTCTTTGAAACAGCAGACAATTTTTTTAATAAGCATTAAAGTGAATTTAAGGTTGTGCTAAAAATATTACAATTTGCAGACGGTGCACAATTTCAGAGAGCCACGTTTGAGCCCTGAGCCAACCACTTTCTGTGTGAAGTTTACATGTTCTCCCCTTGAATGCGCAGGATTTCTGCAATAATGCCGTTTTCTCCCACATTGTGAAGATATTCAGGTCTGTTAGTGTTCCAGTGTGAGTGTGTGTTCATGAATGAACAAATGTTGTTGATTACATCAAAAGTTATCTGACGGATGGGTAACTAAACACCAGGTAGTTAATATTGCTTGTGCATGACCATATATGGACATGCAGAGCATTTGCGGGTGAAGCCTGCGTCCAACGATTACATTCGTTTTTTTAATATTAAGAGTGATTTATACATAATCAATAACAAAGGTCTCCTTGCTCGTTTCATTTCTCAAGCATACGGTGTGATCTTGTATTAAGTGGACTTTATATTATATATAATATACGGCCTACAAAAATGAGACGATATTCCATTGTGAAATAGCCCCTAGATTTTTTATGAGCCGTATATAACCCAAGACTCCAGTCTCTCACTGGATATCAACTGATACAACTAGAGGTGAGTCTCTAAAGTCAAATTGCTGGTGATTATTGGGACTTTATCAGCACATGCCTATGCAGAGCGCTAGCATGACATGACTGGAAACCTGCTCCATCAGCACAACGATACAACACACAGATTTTAGGTTCCATCGCATTTTTGATGGCTCATTCCGACTGCATTGGATCTCTTGATTGCTTGAGATCTTCTGCTTATTAAAAACTGGCACTATTTTTTCATCCTCACATCTGAAATGGCTTAATATTAAGAAACGCACAGCAAAAAAAAAAAAAAAAAAAAAATCAAAACACCTGCAATATATAAACAACACTGGTTCATGTGAATCAAACAGAACTGTCTGTATTCATTGTCGCGTTTTTCTATCTCTTGATTTGTTCGTTGATTTTTTTCCGCTCGTGTGCTCTGATGCATCTATAACAAAGGCACTTGTTTTATTAAGAAAAAAAAGAGAAAAAACCCCAAAAACACTACTGAAACAATGCCGTTAGAAATGTAAAACGTTTTCCTTTCGTTTTGTGCCTGTGGGATCACCCCCACCCCAAATAAGGAGTTGTCTATGTGAACGTTAAGGCACCTCGGGGAGGTGAACCTCTGTACATTTGCACCCTGAAAAATCACATCGACGAGGCTGAAGCATGAATGGCTGATCAAAGGCCATCTCCAGATCGAAGCTTTGAACGCTCGTGTGGTTCTTCTCCCTCCACGTCCTCTTCCGCCGCTTGTAAAGGGGTCTCTGGCCTGGCTAGTGGCGCGCTAATCTGTGCTATTGAAGGTGGCTGGGTTCCACCGAAAGTTGGCGCAGAAGAAGGGAGGATCCTTTTGGAACCGTTTCCCGTGAGGAAAGGGTCTCTGAATGCGTCTTTGTGCCGTTCTTCTGGCAACTTCAGAGGTCCTACAATGGGTTCTTGTGGCACCCCGCAGTTATTCGGACAGGCACTAGTGCATGAGGAGGAAAAACCATGGTGGTTTGACGCATCTGGTAATGAGGCAATCGTATCGGGTACCCTGGAGTGCCCTGTGCCTGGTGGATTGGGGATGTTCTCTAAACTTGCTTTGTCGCTGCTCTTATTAAGTTTCGGGTACAGGTAGGTCCTCATCTGGCCTTTCCCTTTAACGTTAACGGTGCCACGGTAGTCAAAGGCATAATCCATGGCACTTAGCGCGGCATAGCTCTCCTCACTGACCTGAAGGCGGCACTCGACACCGGTGCTATCCATACGGCTGGCGATGTTCACCGTATCCCCCCAGATGTCGTAGAGCAGCTTGGTTGTTCCGATGACGCCGGCGGTCAGCGCGCCATGGTTGAATCCGATGCGGAGCTTGAACTGGAAGCCCAGCATGTTCTTGTTAAAGTCGTCCACCACACGCATCATGTCCAGTGCAAACTCAAACAGGGCTCGCAGATGGGCGTGGGGGTGTGTCTGCCCACGGCACTGCCGCCCGTTCAACCCAGACGCCGCCATGTAGGTGGCGCCGATGGTCTTGATTTTCTCGACGCTGGAGAACGCTGGTTTGCGCAACATCTCGTCGAAGTCGCCGATGAGCTCGTTGAGGACGCGGTAGCACTCCTTGCCGCCCTCGAAGCTCTCCTCGTAGAACTCGCTGAAGTTCACGATGCTGGCGAATATCACGCCAACGTTGTCATGGTCCTTGGAGTAGCTCTGCGTTACCTTCAGCTGCTCGGCCACGTGCATGGGGATGATGTTACCCAGCAGCCAGTCGGCCTGGTCGCGCATGGTCTGGATCTTGATGCGGTGCTTGTCAGCCTCCACGTTACCGTGGTAATGCAGGCGGTAGCTGACCTCAAACTCGCGGTTCAGGAACCAAACGAGGAGCAGCAGGAGGAAAAATGAAAGCAAAGCTTCCGGAACCAGAAGGTCCAGAGCAGAGGGGTCGCCGTTACTTGACCAATTGGCATCGATACTCGAGTTACTCAAGTTCCTGGAACAGAGACGGTCAATAAGATAAAGGATTTAATTACGATTGAGTAAATAAACACAGAGTCTTAAAATTAACGATCGCCCAACTTGGACGTTGAATCTGGCAGATTCATAAAACAAGACATTTCGGTAAGCAATGATACATGAGTGTTTATCTCAGTGTTAATCCTAAACCACTGTACACAAGTGCCAACACCTCACATTATAGCTCAAAGCTCCAGTGTATTATTGTAATTAGAGATGCACCAATCGAATGGCTGGTGACTGGAATGGACTAATTTTCAGTGTGATTGTTCACGACTGGTAACTAGCCAATCAGTCTTATATCACTGATCCACGTGACCGTGAAACAAACACAGCCCATAACACGCTTTTACTCAAATTCATTTGTTTTGAAACATAGTTCCAGCTTTAAACTGTTTGTTTGTTTATTGTACAGACCAGAGCTGACACACGCTGATGACAAGGACAAGTCTCGTCACTTATATTGCAGTGCTAGTGAGAAAGCAGTAAGATGGTAGTATATGGCTTAAAGCCATGTATTTAATGGTTTATTTCTTCACAGGAAGTGCTTGCTGGTTGCAATATTCATGGCAAAAGTAAGCAGAGGGGGAAAAAACTCAGAAAACACTCAGAACAATAACAAGACATTTCAAACAGCATCACTTCACTAAATATGTGGAATCTGACAAAGCTAAAGCTAAAACTCTGCTGAGAGGCCAGGATCTGGGACTCTTTCATTTTAATGGTAGAAGATTTTTTTAAGAAGGCAAATTTTAAAAAGTATGCTGTCTTTTATAATTCTTGTACAGAAAAAAAAATCGGAATCGGTAAGTCATGATTAAAGAAGAAATCAGAAAATCGATGCATCTCTAATTAGGATTATGCCACAGTTCCATTATTAGTTTTTTTTTTTTTTTTTTTTTTTAGAAAGACAGAATAAACAAAAAAAATAAATAAACAATAAAAATATAAAAAACATACAATTCCCTTCAGCCATAATAAAAGAGGCACATCATTTCTCAATAACTGTTTATTATACAGTCAATAAACACAAATATGTTGACTGATAAGTTAATTCATTATCTTATCCACTCATCCTAGTCAGGGGTGCAGGAAAGTCAGTGGCAAGGTGAAAAGGCAAATGAATAAGGACTGTTGAGTTCATCATTTCAATTTATTAAAAATAAAGTTTCTTCACGTTCGGCAAATAAAATGGGCACAAATTTCCAAAAAAGTACAAAAAGCCAAAAAGCACAGGATCAGCTTACACTTGGCATTTTTGGACTAATGACTATGGAAGCCAAAGGCAAAGCTATTAATTGTGATATTCTCAATTCGACATGTTAAGGAGTAGTTCATTGGGTAAGAGCTGGACCTAACACACCCCTGAATGAACCTCCGATCAGTCCTGATAGAACCAACAGAGCTGCTGATGGTTTCTAACTTTTAAAATTCTCCCTTTACAAATCGGACCAAACAGACTTGTAAAAATCAGATTCATTTAATTTTTGTTGACAGTACTAAATCTGAATTCAATGTTGTTGCTCTCCAGCCAAGTCGGAATCAGCTGTGGTATAATGAATGTTCGATAATGCAGGATCACTTTTTACTGCTGCAGAAAGCTTAATCTTTATTTCAAAGTAACTGTTGGCACCAAAAATCCAGTGTTTCAAAATGAACTCACCTAGTCAGGGGAAAGCCAGGGCTGGTGCTGAAAAGAAAACCCAACAGCAAATCAGCATCCGTGTCAAAGAAGAGAGAGAAACTGTTATACTTTACTGTGACCTTTCTAACAAAGAAATTCAACAGTTCAAAAGTCCTTAGAGTCAGGAGATCACAGTCATATTTGCAGAAAATCTGTCAATCAATTAATGGGAAACAGATAAGTCAGTAAAACAGAGAATCACTAAATCACCACTGAATCAGAGAATTGTTCAAATCAGACAAACATTGAATTAGAATCGTCGTGTCCATAAATCCTCCCAAAAAACTCAGAGATTCTCATCAGAGATAAAAAATAAGCCAGTCAGTAGAGAGTTAGTGGATCAGAGAATCAGAGTCATGTTATTAGAGAAGTTTAACTGGAGAACCAGAGAAACCCAGAACCAGTAAACCAGTAAATTTGTAAAATATTTAATTTTGTCTCCAACAAGAATCTGGTTTGTAAATAAAGCACAGACTTGCACTAGAACTATTATTAACTGCTGAAATGTTCTTTTATAAATCTTTTCGGACGCATTTTTCTTTTCGCGTTGAACAATGCACACCCTGTTATTGGTGGCCTAATTAAGACTGTACAGGTCGGTCAGAACACAATGGATGTTCAGGTAAAGTCACTTCTTTATTTGGCATGAACAAACAGCTCTGTATTGTATTGTATTTTGCAGGTGTGTGTGTGTGTGTGTGTGTGTGTGTGTGTGTGTGTGTGTGTACAGTATCTCACCTGTGCCTGTAGGGGGCGCTATAGAGCACAGTGAGCAGAGAAACTCCAGTGGCAGTGGCTAGAACTGAGCGCATCCAGAAGCTGAGCTGGCAGAAGTTGCAGTACTGGATGATGGAAATGATGAGAGCACTGCACAGGAACATGATCACCTACAACGAGGAGAAAACATGGGAAACATCTGGACACCTTTTCAGATTAAACTGTTAACTGTGAACTCACTTGTTAAAAGGTAAATAAAATAATAAACATTTATAACAAACTAAGGATATGAGCACAGGCGCAGACGGGACTGTATCGGTCAGTTTTTTTTTTCCCCTCATCGGCTGTCTCGCTCTCACTCTGCTTCACTCTACCTGTCTCACTCTTGCTCTGCCTCTTTCCACCTTTCTCACTATCTGTTTCACTCTACCTGTCTCACTCTTGCTCTGTCTCTTTCTACTCGTCTCGCTCACACTCTGCCTCATTCCACCCGTCTCACTCTCACTCTGCTTCACGCTACCTGTCTCACTCTAGCTCTGCCTCGTTCCTCCTGCCTCACTCTGCTTCACTCTACCTGTCTCACTCTAGCTCTGCCTCATTCCTCCTGTCTCACTCTGCTTCACTCTACCTGTTTCACTCTCACTCTGCCTCATTCCACCTGTCTCACTTTCACGCTGCCTCATTACACCTGTTGCTGAGAGTCATCAAGTCTCTCTCTGCTGTTTTCGCTTGGTCACACTCCACCTGTCTCACTCTTGCTCTTTCTGCCCATCTTGCTCTGCTTCACTCTACCCGTTTCACTTTTGCCCTGTCTCTGCCTGCTTCAATCTGCCGGTCTCACTCTTGCTCTTTCTCTTTCCACCGGTCTCATTCTCTTTTATCTCATTGTCATTGTTTTTCGCTCCCTCTTACCTGGATAGGCAAATGGAGGCTGCAGGCCACATGAGAGAAAACAGATATGGCAGGAAGTGACACGAGCACGGCGCCGACCACATGACGTGGGATCCACCCTGACACCAGCCTGAGCAGAGAGTAAGTGCATTTCAGAACTTCATCCAGGTAGAATGTCATCCTGCAGAGATCCAGCAGTCAGAACCAATGTAAACCTTCTTACAATATCACCCTATTTATTAAAATCTCTCACTCACTCTCACTCTCACTCACCGGACAGACAGGAAGAGCGAGACAAGCTCGAGCAGGGCCGCCGCAGCCGCAAGTCCATACGTGGTGGCAGGGGGCATAACCGTGGACACCATCATGTACAGGAAGCAGGCGAATGTGAGGGCGAGGAAAACGCAGCAGGAAAGCAGAACATCAAGCATAGAGCTGAACACGGGGCTGGCAAACGTCTGCACAGGGGCTTTGTTTATCACCTGAGCAAGACAGAGAGAGAACCACATGTACTCTGGGTATTGTAGCATTTCTAATTTTGCTACATACATTCAGGCAGGATCCTATAAGACTAAAGCAAGCATGAGATTTGTTTATAATATGTGGAATATCCTTGAGCTTGTGACTCCTGATTTTCTAAGTTCTGAGTACAAAGAAATGTATATTGTAGGGAAAAAGTAAAGAGCACAGACACTTGGGATGTGCAGATTCATCCACAATTATTCGGAAGAAGACCTAAACAAACTTCTGCTGTGTTTTTTGCAGCTAGTAGCGTTTAATAACACCGCAGTACATTTCATAACCAGTAGGGGTCACTGAAGGACTGGGCAAAAATGAAGTCCACACCCTATTCCCTACATAGGTCACTATTCTAATTGTTTGGACACGCCCACAGGGTCTTTGTGAGTACATGCGTCTGTACTTTTTCTTACTACTGTATTTACTCTTATCAATATTTTATTATTATAAGTAATCAGCAAATGTAAAAAAAAAACAGTTTCAGCACATTTCAGTTAACTGAATGAACATAAAATACACGCTGCACAGTGATGTAAGTGGTAAAAAAAAATAAGCAGTGCATACTGTGTGTGTGTGTTTACTTTGTCTTAATATATATATTTGTGTGGAAATCAAATCTCTTTACAATGATAGGGAACATTTGGCAGTTTGAACATATGACAATTGTTCTGCCTGTCCTCGTTTCTTAAGTTGCTTTTTTTAATCCAAAAATAGATAACTTTTCATTGAAAAACAAGAGACAAATGATTTGTCATAGAGATTGAGGTTGGGGTTATTTGCAGCATTAATTATCTACAGTAGTCATTAGGTGAATAGAAAAATCCTTGCAAGTATTGTAAGACATGGATGTGTATGTACCTCCTGCTGGTAGCTTCTGCGGTAGGCCATCTCCAGGGATTTCTCCAAAAAGTTGAGGCTAAGTTTATTGATTGGTGGTTTAAAGAAGTAGTCTTTCATCAAACTATAAAAGATAAAAATATCAGAAAAATAACATCTACACTTAAAGCTTTGTAAATGAACGCAATATAAACATGGAATGTAACAATCAGTGAATATAAAACCAGTTGGTCCGTAACGACCAACAGGCAGGCGTTACACGTCAAATTGACATTCACATGAATGACCAGCGCCAGGGTTCCCCAGCAGAACAGTAACCAGAGTAATCTGATTATCAACAAGATGAAAAAGTTTACTTGATAACGGGAAAACTCCGGCTTCACATGACCCAGATTTACTAGATTTTATTCTACTTTATAACCGGCCATGAAGCTCGCTCAAGGTTGTGACACATACATTAAACTTACTAGCACTGCACTGATTTTACTGTTATACACTGTCATCATATTTTTTTTTCCAAATTCATTATATCCTTGAGCGCACACTGCGTTTCAGGGCCTCCCCAAAAAACGTTTGGTAGCCAGTTCGCGGGTCGTTTTTAATTCCAGGGTTGCCAGATCCCACAAGAGAAACAAGCAACAAGGGTCTATGGAAACAAGCCCAAAAGAAATTGGTTAAAAAAGTGCACAACAGACAAGCCCCTACAATGCCAGTGTGTGATCACTTGATCATTAAAAGAGTGAATATTTTGCTTTTAATGTTATGGCCAACTGAACAATTTGATGGTGGCTTAGACACACACGGTCTCTCTCATTCACCCTCACCTGTCCTCCTTTATCACTTCCACAAAGTGCACATCACTCTTCTCGCGAAATCCTTTGCTGCGTAGTGGGATAAGAGCAGAGTGGTCCATGGGTCCTCCTCCTCCTCCTCCTCCTCCCATCATACTGCCACCCCCTGCTGTCGATCCCGCCCCCAGGCTCCTCTCTTTCTGTAGTATCTCACACAGGGAGGCCTGGCTCACCCTCACCGCCTCCTCACACAAGGGTGTCAGCAACCCGTTGAGCGCTTTAGGAAACTGGGGAGGGAATGCAAAAGGGCAAAGTATAAACTGATGATTATTAGCATTTCTATAAACAATTACTTGCAAGTTTATACTCAAGAGTGTCAAGAAATGAGGGGTTTTCCAGAGACTGCAATGGAAATGTGAAGGTTATGTTAAATTATATATGTTTATGTAAGCCTACAAGCTACATGTGACAGAACTTCTGAACTACTGAACAGATCATTTTGGTAATTGAGGTTATTGTTAAGATTAGTGTTCAGTAAATTATAATTGATGCCTAAAACGTTTTTTTTTTTTAAACGGTTCCAGATCTTTCCTGTCTGTCTGCACTGTCCAGCTGTTAAGGGAGGGTGGCATGGTGGCACAGTGGCTATCACTGTCACCTCACAACTCGAGGGACCCTGGTTCGAGGCCCACAGAATGGAAGGATTTGCATGTTTGCGGGATACTCAACAGGCACGTGTTTGGTAAGAAGTCAGGTTTATTTCTATAATGCTTTTTTAAAAATGTAGATATTTATTTATTTATTTATTTTTTTTTACAATGGAGCATTTTCTCAAAGCAGAGTTACAATTTTATATTATCTTCTGTTATCTAAACACAATCTCAAACTGAACAAGCCTAGGGTGGCAGTGGAAAGGAAACTGCTGCAGTTTAACAGTTTAAATGCATATTCAGAGAGAAAACAAACATAGCATTAAATAAAATATAACACCACTACTGTTAGAGAAAGTGTAAATATTAAGAAAAATGTAGTGAATATATATAAAAAAAACTACATCATCCGTGAAAATAGCGAAGATTAAACATAATATTGAGTAAAATAATGTATAGAATACGCATATCAGAATGAACATTTATATCTCGTCATAGACGATACATATCGTACGCGCCCAGCTCATGTATAAATGATAAGTATTTTCTCATCATGTGAGCCAGCTAAAAGGAGTTACTCGAGGTGAATTCAGGTCGAAGGGACACAGGTGAGAAAGAAAAATTGTGTGAACCCTTGGTAGAACTGATGCACGTTTATTTCTTACCTTGCTGCTGTTGGTTCTGTAATCATCCTGACAGCCGTTCTGAATCGCTTCATCATCCACCGGCAGCACACTGCACGCTCCACAAGGTGGCTACACACACACACACACACGCACACGCACACTGTTAATACAAACTACTGTACCTGTACGAACCAAATGTGTGTGACAAAACACACATTTTCTCACAAAGTCTGTACCTGGGGTCCCAAAACAGTCGAACAGTTTGTTAACTGTATAAACAACTAACTATAACAATCTAATATTAATGAGAACTGGATCACAGTAGGTGTGTAGACGTGTGTATCTATGTCATACCTTTGCTTGTTCAGCTGCAGCTGAGTTTGAGAGATCAGAGGTGTGTGTGTGCGGTGAAGCTTTAGGTGTCTCGCTGCAGTCTCGGCCCAAACTGTTCTGAGAGCAGCCGCACTGAGATCCCATCTTCCTCCCTGAGATTAGATACGTCTTCATTCCTACACACACACACACACACACACACACACACGTAAAACGGTTTATCCATAAGCCCATTCATTCAAAATAAAATTGAGAAACTGAGTCTAGTTTCTTTGTAGTGTTTGTTATTTGAGTGTATTTAAGCATGATTTTGATTGTTTTTTACGTTCGTTTTGATTTTAGTCTAAGTAACAGTTACATTTTTGTACAAACACCAGCTAAGGTGTTATAATGCTTCGGCATCTAAAAATGTTACGACGTGCATCAGAGATACTGACAGATGTCAGATGCATTGTTTGATACATCATCTACTGCAACCGCATTGTTTAAACACCAAGGGGGCGCCTTGAAAACTGATTTCCTTTAAATGCAGCAGACAAAAAGGTTCTTTCTGTAAAAATAAAAAAATGCAATCATTTGGAATTGTTATTCTTCAGAAATAAATATGTTTTCATGTGGTAAACTGAATATATAGTGACGCTAAATTAGACCACTTTATTTACAGTTTGTTAAAAAAAAATTACAAAAATAAAATGCTCATTGAATTAACTTGTTTACACCTCAGAAATAAAAAAAAGATGTGATGGTAGACTGAATTGTGAGCAGAGTACAGTGTTCCCTCGTTTATGGGGGTGGAATGGGGGGGGCAGTTACGTCCCAGGACCACCCGTGATAAACGAAAATCCGCGAAGTAGGGACGCTACATTTATTGAAGTATTTCTACACTATTTTAGCAGTAGAACTTGCAGAACGTTTGGGTGGCATCGTAGGGCTTGAATGA
>JAUZST010074677.1:0-21321 GCA_034779995.1 Parotocinclus haroldoi
AGGTGCTCTTTGAAGAGCTCTGTCTTCAGGAGTTTCTTAAAGATAGCGAGAGATTCTCCTGATCTGGTAGTGGAAAGAAATATTGATTTCCTCTCTTTATCTACTTTTAGTGTGAAGATTTTTTGGTCATATTTATACAGAAATGTTCTGGATTGTTCACAAAATTTAGGCTATTTACAGGTATTTGTGTACTGAGTTTTGTTGGGATTTATTTTGTATCATTAGCTGCTGCAACATTTCGAAGGAAGCCAAGTTATTTCATCTTTTAGGTATCAAGGGGGATTCATAATACTGTGCAAAACTATAGAATACCCTAAAATATATGAAAAAAAAACACAAAATACTAACACACTGCTTAAATCAAAGATGAATAATGCTCAACAGTAGACTACAAATAACTTACTCTTGATAGTGTGCTATTTGTATGTACTGTTTATTGTAAAAACAAGTATTTGTTTCAGAATGTGTTAAAATGTAAGTATAGCAGGATCAGAAGTCTAAGAGCTTGTGCTCTGAATCATGTAATACCTTCGCTGAAATGTGGACATACTGACAGGTAACAGGCATGAGAAAATGTTCCGCTGTCGCACTTCAGATAGACTTTGATGTTAAATTGTAGGAGCAAATCTGAGTTTCCTACCGTAACAGAGGCTCACTGCCACAGGCATTATCTCTGAGGAGTCCAACACACAAAGCATTCCAGCTAGTGCCACAAAAAGGAACTTTAAATGAATCATTCATTAAGTGTGTCAGATCTGATTATTTTAAAGCGGTATATGACGTTCACATTTCATTTAACAGCAACATTCAATATTAAGAATGTAATACTAAATGTACAAAATAAAAATGTGTTTCCGTAGAAAGATACATTATTCTAATTTCAAGGTTAACATCATGAATTAGAATAAAATTCACTTGACTTACACATCCTTAAATAAATACTGGCAGCATTATTAAAGATGACGTATGCCTCAGTGGAAGTTACCACAAAATGTATTAACATTCTGAATGAATCATAAATTATGACTTGGCACATAATTTTTTTAAAACTCATAGTTTGTCTTAGCTACAGATCTAATATGACTTTTGAAATTCAGTCAAAGATACTGAAACATACCATTTACTTTCACATATATAAATTCAAAATATAAATAGGTCCAATCATATCTGCTTAGTTACACATGATTGTACTGAACATTTATTAAACCTATTTTAAAACTGACATAATATTTAACTGAGCTTTGCTAAAACTGTTGATTTTACAAAAGAAACTTCATATATCCATCCAGAGTGTGAATGTATGCAGTGTTAAATACAGGAATGCTTGATGGTGTTTCCATTGTTCAAATCCTAACTTTCTTACTGCAAGTTCAGAGATTTCATAGTTCATAGTTTCATAGAGATCATATGATGTAATTAGGTGTGTATCAGTTGTGCTGCTTTTATATTTCATTTATGTGATACACAAAACAATGAATAAAATGTAATAATGTTTAATTAGATATATCAGTTGTTTACTGCCAGATAAACTAAGAAAAACTATGTGAAACTATCGGTAATGATAAGTAGAGTTCCATGTTGCACATAATAATTCATCCACAAATGTGCATACAAAGTTAAAGTTAAGAACAGGAACAGGAGGAGAACAAGACCAACTCCACTGTGGTGCATGCACCTTCTTTAATGTATGTTACATGAAGTTAACATATACACAATGTCCAACATTCAATCCATTAAATATAAAACTTAAATTTAAAATACTGATAGTTTAAAATTCATTAATTTAATGTACTTTTTTGTATTCCGAATATATGTATTTACTGCTCAGTCATGAATGTACCTTATTGTGCAACAGCTATTTCCATATTGTTTGATGACATTTTTCAGGAAACACCAGAGTCACCAAAATGGAGCATAAACTAATAAAACCCTCTAAGAGGGGGGTGCTAAAGGCCCAGACCTTCCTGTGTTAAATACTAAAGAACCTGGTAGAATAGATTATTCCTTTTATATCCACTATATCCGGCATATAAAATATTCTCAAATATGATTACAATGACACAGTCTCGCCAGATTAAAATGTTTTACTCATCCTGTTGTGCTATCCATGCTACATAGCAAAATCATATGAAGAGTGTTTGCAAGTTGGGCTGACAACATTTTCTTTTGTTATTTTGTTGATAAACATAAGGCAGGGAGTTTTTGTGCAGAACAGTCATATAACCAGCAGGAAAGACAGGAGCTACCACTCTAAGTCCATGATGAATATGCCATTTTCTTGGCCAGTAGAATTATTGCGCAAAGTGTGCTAAATAATTAATTTGCATTTTACACTGCAGAGAGTTACGAAAGTGACATGACCAAACAAGCTAATACCAATCAAACCATGAGGCTGTTTGAATTCATGCTTATCTAAGAAGTGTGAGAATTATAAAATCACAATTATGCAAAATAAATCATCATCTGAAGCTATGGGGAAGTGTGCCAGTTTCTGCAACATCTCCATCTGATTGATGTCAGAACATAGAGAATTTTACATTTTTTAAATGTATTTCTTAAAAAGCTTTCTGCTACAGATTACTGACTATACTGAAGTCAGTAAACAATTTAATTTCAGTAACACAGCACTGAAGAGCTTCTATGAATATTTTTTTTAGTTTCATCTTAACCAGGTGCTCACATGACAGAGAAGCATTTTTGTTCTGCCTTGAATTCTAGGCATATGAAGAATTGTGGGAGTCGTACGAAGTACAAAATGGGAGCAAACGAGAAGCAAATATCGCTGGAAGGCAGTATGTGACCTGGTTGGTTCTCATCTATGCACATGCATGGTCAGGACAGAATGAAATCAATGCAGAACAGGATGTGCCTCAGCCAATGTTCTTATAATTTTAAGTGATCATTATTACCTTTTGCTCAGTGGTGTATTACACTATTCCACTACAGGAACCCCGGTTTGAATCTTAATGGCGCCTTCTGGCCAGGACAGGCTTAACATTTGGTAGCGTTTGAGGAGGAGTCCCAGTCCATTACAGGTGTGGGTATAGGTCAGGGGAAGAGAGAGCTTTAGGGGATAGGCACCAGACCAAGAAAAGCGGAGAAAAGTTGTAAATATTACACTAACACAATTATCACAGTTTACTGTATGTTTGTGACAGTGCAAAACCGTTCAAGTCCATTTCATTCCATTCCATTCAAGTGTTTAGAAAAGCATTTAAACCAAAAGTACATATTAATCAGATCGTTAAATAGCGTGAGCGCGAGAGCATAAGGGCGCGAGAAGAAGCACATGTAGGGCCACTGAGGGAACCTCAATATCAGGTTCCTGCTCTGGGAATAGCTAGGAGGTTTGGAGTAACCAAACTGGGCCTCAAAGGGCAACGGACAGTCTTGGAGAAGCGATCCACTGTCACCAGCACCACAGTGAAACCCTTGGATCACTGACCCGTCACAAAATCCTTTGCCAAGCATAGGACCAGGGCTCTGGATAGAAGCCCCTGAAGCCGGTCACAGAAGACCTGAGCTTCGCTGGACCAGCGGAATGGAACCTTGCCCAACAAGTCCATAAGGGGCACAGCCACTGAACTGAAGCTCTGAATAAATTTTCAGAAGAAATATACGAAGCCCAGGAACCTTTGGACCTGACGCTTCGAAGTAGGAACTGGTCAAGCCTTAATAGCCTCGGCTTTGGCCGGATCCATGTGCAGCGCCCCTTTAGAGACCACGAACCCCAGGAGCGACACTTCTGGAACATGGAAGGTGGACTTCTCAAGCTTCATTTACAGATGGTGTTGGAAGGGGAGCAGGAGAACCCTACGCACGTGCTTCACTTGGACCCGACCACGTGGACGGAATGGGGCTGAAGACCAGTATGTCGTCTAAATAGATGAACACATGCAAGTCTAGTGCCTCCCAGAGCACCTCATTAAGATATGGGCCGGGGCATTTATCAGGCCAAAGGGCATAACTCGATATTCGTAGTGCCCACTGGGTGGATGAAGGCTGTTTTCCTTTCGTCTCCCTCCTGGATGTGGCCACCAAGGACAAAGGATAGAAGTCCTTAACAGTGATGAAGTTGAACCATCAACTTCAACAAAAAATAAACCAGCTCTGGCCAGGGAGGAGGAGGGGTAGATGAAGCCCTCTTTAAGGACCTTATGCTTATGACCCCTGGGAGATGTGGCACCAGGCAGGAGGTTAATGGCACAATCAAAGGGCCAGTGAGGTGGCAGGGACTGGGGAGGCTGAAGACCTCCACTAGATCATGGTAGTGAGAGGGGACCTCTAAAGGCCTGTGCGCGTGACTGGACGGGGAGCCCTGCCCCCTAACCAGGCACACAAAGTCACACGTGAGAGACCACCCATAGTCAGACCCTATAAACCAATCGATGACCAGGTTATGTAACTTAAGCCAAGAATGGTTCAGAACCACTTGAATTTGGGGTCCTGGGTGACGAAGAAAGCAATGCTTTCCTGGTGTTCACCCAGGGTGAGGACAAGGGAACAGGTCTGGTGTGATGGGACCTCCTTGGAGCCAGCCATCGACTCCACAGATAGCTGTGGGAGTTGTGAGCTGCTCCAGAGGAAGTTCGAGACGGCGAGCCAGTCCCCTGTCAGTAAAATTGGACACCGAACCAGAGTCTAAGCAGATCCGTAGGGTAACTGACTTCTCCTGCCAGGCGAGGGTGGCCTCAACAATGAGTCTGTGTGCGGGAACGGCAGAAATGCGCAACATCTCTGGGGCAGTTCTTGGGCGGTCTCGACCAGACGGGCTCCCGCCCCAAATAGAGAAGAGCGAAGCGGCTCCATAACGCCAAAGGGGGAGCATTAGCTTGAGAGTGCAAAGGCGCAAGAAGAAGCCACGTTGGGGCCCGTCCTAAGCAGAACGGCCAACCAAGCGGAGTGGAGCTAATCAGTGAGCCAGAGAGAGGCAAAGCCTTGGGAAACCCTGTGATGTCCCTGTTCGGCTAAAATACTGGAGGTTTCCCCGTTATTCATCTGTTAGCTCTGAAAGCCCCGGGATGTCATCATCCAAGTTTGAAAAGGACGTTCTAATAAGGCTTATCGCTTAGTGTGCACAAAAGGCTATGCAAGCGAGAGACTGAACATACTGTGATGACATGGCAACAAACAGCACTGCGGCTCGAGCTTAAATAGCAGGAGGCCCAGGTGTTTGTCATCATGCTGTCAATTAGACACTGAATATAAACCAGCGCACAGGAGCGCGGGGTAGGCCTCCTAATAATGACAATGATAAATATTTTTCGCAGTTTAGAGAAACTGCTTGTTTCTTTTAATCTTCTCCACGCTCTTAAGACTGTGCTGGGTGACACAGTAAACCTTCTGGCAATGATCAGATGTTTGATGTGCCATCCTGCAGGAGTTGGACTACCTGTGCAACACCTGTAGGGCCCAGTTACTAATACTGCACTACAGTATTAGTAGTGATGTTGACCCTAGCCAACTAGTCAAAAATCAGCCAGAAAAGATCAGTCACCTGTTAAACCATTCCTATTTCAGGGGTCGTGTCATTGTTACTCCTCTAATGCATATGTTAATTGCATTGACACCAAAGCAGTTGAAACTGATTAACAAAAAAAAGTCATTCGATTCACTCCATGGGGATCAAGAGTTAAAAGAGTCTAGATCTTTTACTTTGGATTTCCTAATATTATTGCTGGCATAGCAATTAATCACTAATGTGCCTGAATCTTATCACTCATAAACAGAGACCTCATGAACAGTCACAATCATCCATACAAGAACCTTCTATTCTTATTTTAAACAACTCCCAGTCCTTTATTGTTAGAAAGCATTAGCAGCATTTACTGTCATAGCTGGATTATGTTATGTTAGGCTACTTATGATCTATTGAAAGGTGCTGAATAGATAAAGAATGGTGAGTATTTTTTGCAGTTTCCTAAGTAAGGGAGAAATATGTCCAATATTTCTTTTTAAAAAGGAATGAAAATTAAGAGGGTTTGCTTTGCCTCAAGCTTTGTTGTTCACCCTGCTGTGATTGCTCCTATTCACAAGTTTGTCTCCCTGAATATAGAAGATATGCAAATAATATAACCCAAGCCTATAGCAGACATTGAATTACTAACTCATGTGCATACCCTTTGTATCCTCTTAATATTTAACTTCTCAGAAACAACACCCACACAAAATAAGATGTACTAGAAACGATTAACTTCAATGCAAGGTCCTAAAGGAACATATCAGTATCCCAAATTAGCAGAAACTGCTTACAATTGTGAGATTTAGGCACTCTCTGTAGTTTGAATATCTTCTATGATTACTTGCATTTATCTTTTGAGTCACAAGACAAAGTTGGTTAAAATGTCATTTGTCTTAAAGGTTGAATCCCATTAAAAACTGGATTTCAGTGTAAAACAGGTGTTCAAAAGAGACAAGACAAGGATTAATTACACTTTTCTACCACAAGTCAGACACAAAACTGCTTTGTTAAACTATTACCGAGGTTCATATACATAACTTATCTAATGACCAGATGTTGGGAGTTGTGTTGGACAATAAATCTGGGAAACATCTGTTATGACCTCTTGGTGAGGATGGCAAAGTAAGGAGGCGAAGTAGAAAGCGAGGTGAGAAGATATTTTGCAATGACATTAGTGCCATACAGATGCCTGTATTACAGGAAAGAAAGCAGTGATTGTTAGAAATATGAGTGAGAATCAGAGAATCTATAGTAAAAAAATGCTGACCCAGGATCTGGATCTCATTTTAACTGACTGTTCTTAAAAAGCTAATGGTAAAAAACCCTATTCAATTCTCTCAACCAGCTCCAATTATGTCATTTTTTGTGTACATGAACCAAACAAGGTATAAAGCCAATTTCTAATGTAAAACCATATTATGGATAAAAGCTCAGTTTAGTGAACTTTAGACATATTTCCAAGGTAAAAAGAAATAAAACTGTTCAGAGCTATGGATAGACAATGGGCAAATATAGTAATGCACAACTCCCCGCCATCAATCAGCCTGCCTTTATCCCTGCTAACATTTAAATCCAATACAGAGCAATTAAAATAACATCTATCCACACTGAGCACACCTATATATGTTACTATTTAGCGTTTTGGCATCTTTATTAACATCATGTGCTGCACAGTGGCAGCTTTAAGCTATCAAAGGAGAATAATGGATAATAAAAATCATAGGCTTGCAATTAAATTGACGCAAGTGGGGTATATTTTCAAACCAGCTATTATTCCCATAGTATGTACCTTTTATGTCCCTATGACCATGTATTGAAATATTTTTAGAGGCTACAGAATGACCAAGCACCATCTCATGTATATAGTACTGTAAATTCTGGGTTTCAGCACCACTGTGACAATTTGACCCAAAGGAAAATCAAGACTCAGCAGGGATCAAAGCGAGTGCTTTATTTATTTATTTATTTATTACTTAGTAGGACAGCAGCTTGGGAGCTGCCTTGTCTCTAGAACTGCACACAGAAAGGAAATATATAGACAGACAAATCAAACACTTGTGCATCTCTTGTACCTTACCTGCTCAATCCTCATACCTACTGCAGTCATTTACAGATGGCATTCAGCCTAGTCATCCCACCTCCAACCCCATCACAGGATTGTACTTGGTTCTACCAGAGACAGCAGTCACAAATCTAAGATGTCATTTGTTTTGCAAACAGAGTAATAAGATTATTAAGGTCAGTTTGAACAAACATTTATTGGCAAAATGTGTTAGCACCCTGAATAAACTGCTATTTTGTTGACATATTTTTTAATATGATTGCCTAACATCATTAGAATCATTAGAATTCTGCTCATCACATATCTATTTTGTACAAAGTATGTGTTTGCTAGCAACAGCTCTATGAATATTGTATTATTTACATCTTCAGTGAAAAAGAGAAAACTCATTACTGATGGTCTACTTAACAACAGTTTCCAAAAACATGTTTCCCACAGCGGGCTTGAATCAAATAATAATGCCATCTGGAGTCTGCAATGAATTTTGATTGAAAAAAAGACAAAGACATTGTGGCAGATTTGTATTTTTAAAACATTGGTACAGCAGGAAATTTTAATGTTAATCAACACTAGCTCAACAACACAGGTTTGGATGGCACACTGTGTAGTACCGTAACGCTAATTTACAAGCCCAACATTAGTATAGGATGACCAGATATGGTAAGTACCGAAGTACGGTATACAAGGTATCTGCACTTCTCTACTGTACTTTTTGATTGTATCTGTACTTGATTATTTTTTCATTATTTTCTTAATTACTTTTATGTACTACATTTCAAAAGAAACATATGTACTTTTTATCATGGCACTTTTAAAACAGGCTGGTTATTTAAGCCTTCAAGAATCTATTCACTTATCTATTTTATTCTATCTACTTTTATATTTAGGCAATTCTAGTCAGTCTAGGCACTTAATGAAGTGCAAGTCAGAATCTTACTGTATATGAAACAGGGGAGATGGAGGAGAGAATGAGATGAACTTGTGATTGGCCATGTGTTAAAATAAGCCACAATTACCAATTTACCTTTAGCTTTAAACACTGAGACATATTTACCAAATTGTTGGTCTTGCAAGCCTGTGAATGCATAAAAGAGTGGTGCCTAAAAGTGACAGGGTTTTGCTTTCCTGGAGCAGTCCATCCTCTGTGAAGGATGGGGAGAAACATTAAAATGGAATAAAAGTGTAGACTATAAATTACATCTACAAATGTAGATGTTTGGTTATTCTGTAGATGCAGTTGCTATGATTATGTTTGGAATACCTTCGAATTGTGTACTTCTTACTTACTTGTGAAAATATTGGTTTAGCCAGTAGCTTCATGTACATTTACATTACATTACATTACAAGTACATTTGCATGTAATTGCATTTAGCATATGCTCTGGATAATTGCGACTTACAACTTGTACAGTCTTACAATTCAAGTAATCGTGGGTTAAGGGCCTTGCTTAAGGACCCAACTGTGGCGGCTTTGGCAGAGGTGGGATTTGAAACCTGGGGGAGATTTGAAAGAGTCCATTACCTTAACTGCTACGCTACCACAGCCAAAAAAAAAGTATGAAAGCAGCACTCAGGAAATGCTGGGGGAGACTAGTCTGCATATGAAGAACTAATGTAAAAGAAGTTAGTCAGCTAGGGGATGACTATTTATAAGCACAGCAGTGATTGTAAATGAATTGATAATTGATAAACACTTACATGCACTCTGTCTTAGAGAAACCTGGATTTAGCCGGATGAATAATGCCGTAAACGAAGCCTCCCCTCCTGGGCACAGTTATGTTCAACGCCCTCGTCCTAATGGTCGAGGATTTAGTGCTAAGTCCAATTACAAGGCTAAATCATTTTAAATACTGATTCTTAATGGGACTGCAATTAATCCACTGATTAAAAAAGCATTGTGTGCTGTCTAATTATAGACCAATCTCAAATCTACCTTTCTTTTCCAAAATGTTAGAAAATGCTGTTTATCAGCAGCTCTGTAGTTACCTCCAAAGTCACTGTATTTATAAAACAATTCAGTCAAAAACAGCATTAATTAGGGTACTTAACAATCTATTAATATAATCAGATAATGGATGTGTTTCTTTTCTTGTGCAGTATTTGGCATTATAGATGAGAGCTGAGAGCTGTACATATCAGCAGACCCAAATGATACCAGATGATTTGACAATCATCAAATTAAAAATTTGGGTTAAGAAAGTAAACAATAGGATGTTATTTAATTTTCTTGTACTTAACTCAGATAAAACTGAGGTTTTATGAGTTGGACCTAAGACTGCGAAAGACAGATTGGCCACATCTGTTCTAAATCTAGATGGCTGTTTGGTAACGCCAAGTCCAACTGTAAAAACTTGGGGGGTATGTTTGATTCAGATCCCTTCATTGACCACAAGACTGGAATACTGTAATCCTTTACTTGCTGGATGCTCTAGTAAATATATAAATAAACTTCAACTAGTGCAGAATGCAGCAACTCAAGTAATAACTAGGACCAGAAAATGTGATCATATCAGTCCTGTTCTGGCATCTTTACACTGGTTATCAGTTAAATTCGGCATTATTTACAAAATACTTCTCGTAACATATACGACTCTACACGGTCTGGCCCCACATTATCTGAGTAAACTCTTAGCATCTTAGTATCCAGCTCATCTACTTTGCTCGCCACAGAATTGTGTTAAGAAATGGATGCTGGATGTTCCAGCCCCATACACTAAGATGTTCTGTGACATACTGAAGCAGAGCATATCCTTAGACACTGAGGTGCAGGGCAGTATTCCAACATGATAACAGCCCCAAACACACCTCCAAGACAACCACTGCCTTGCTAAAGAAACTGAGGATAAAGGTCAAGCATGTTTCCTGTCCTAAACCCTATTTAGCCCATGTGCATTCATAAACGCAAGGTCTCTAACATCCAACAGCACTGTGATGTTGTCATGGAGTAGTGGAAGAGGATTCCAGTGGAAGCTCTTGTGAATTCCAAGAAGGTTAAGGCAGTGCTGAAGAATAATGGTGGCCACACAATATAGTGACACTTTGGAGATAATTTGGCCATTTTCACTAATTATTTTGAGTCACAGCAAATTTACACTGTTATACAAGCCGTAGTCTGACTACTTCACATTGTATGAAAGTGTCATATCATCAGTGTTTGCCCAAAGAAAATACATAGATTTATGTGAACAGTTTCTCCATTAAGACTCCTTAACATTTACAGCTTTATAAATATATATATTGTTGCGACGGTCGAATGCGTAGTGGACCATTCTGGTCCCGCAAGCACCTGCGTGACTCACTGATCTGTTATTTTGGGTATGTGTCGTTCCATGTTCTGTGATCGCGGGCTGGCTGAGAGAGTGACTGAACGTGATGTAGCATGTTTGGGGGCATGAATGTGCGTATTTGTGACTTTGTGGGTTTATTTTGGGCACTCGGTAGTGTTGAATTACATGAAACTTTGTGTTTAGGTGATAAAACTTACGTAGATTGTCCTATGCTCATTGTTGTCCTCTGTGGAATGAATGAGGTATTCTACAGTTTGTGTGGAAGGCATCTGTGTGCGTTAGGTAACTGCTGCTTTCAGTGTTGAGGGAGACCTCGGTAATGCACTGTGTGTAATAGTTAGAACTGGTATTTGTGCTTGTACCAGGAAGTTAAATAAACAATTATGTTCCAAGCTGGTCTGTGCCTGCCTAGTCCTTCTAGCCTGATGCCTCGCTGGTGTCAGAAGTGGGATTCCAAGCAACTCCCACAAGCGTAGGGGTTAGAGGACAAGAAGCTGAAAGGAATGGTGAGGAAAATCCTGGCAGACCAGCTCAAGAGGGATGCTGCACAGGGCGATGCAGCACGGGGTGGTGGCACCCTTGAGCTGGCTGCGGCTGACGAAGGCACTCCCTGCGCTGCCGGGCTAGGTGACGATAGCCCCAGTGCTGCCTGCCGGCTGGCGGTGATTTTGTTGGACAATGGGAGTCCCAGCGCTGCCTGGAGGATGGCGGCGGCTACTATGCTGGATAACGGCAAACTGCGATTGATGGCAAAAGGTCAGCATTTGCAGCTTCCCCGCTTTGATGGTGACGACGCTTGGGAAGGCTATGATCACAGCTATGGATACTCGCCAAGTATTGCGGCTGGAGTAGAGAGATTATGGTGGTCCAGTTGAGTATGGCGTTGAGCAGTGCGGCTCTCCAGGTGTTCTCACCAGTACCATGACCTGGATGCCCTCATCCAGGCATTACGGCACCGGTTTGTACAGCGCCCAGCAGTTCCAGTTCTATGGCAACAAGTCCAAGAACAACGGCGGCTGACAGGTGAGAGGGTTGGGGTCTGTTAGCAGCAGAAGTGGCCGCCTCGATTCGGCATGCTTACCCAGATTATACCGCCTACGTGCTCAATAACATGGCACTTAAAGCGCTTCTGCGTGCGCACCAGCCAGAGGAACTCCAGCGCCACGTTCGCTTGTCGGCCCCACCAACACTGGACAGGGCGGTTGAGGAAGCATAGAGTGCAGAGCTCATCCTCACTCCATAGCGGTGTGGCGGAGCGTCTTGACTCGCAGCGCGATGTGCGGTGATGACAGCCTCAGATGACACAAAGGAGTCTACGGAGCGCGAGCAAGTGACCACAACTCGTTTGAAGCGGACCATCTGTTGGCGTTGCAGGGAACCGGGTTACATAGCAAAGGCTGTGACTAGCTGGCATTATTGAGCCGTCAAGTAGTCAGTGGACGTCCCTAGCCATGCTTGTCCGCAAGAAATCGGGCTTGTGGAGGTTTTGCGTGGATTACGGGCAGTTAAATGCGGTCACCAAGCCTGACTCGTACCCGTTGCCATGGATCGATGATGCGCTGGATTTTGTGGACGGATCGGCTTGGTTCAGCACGCTGGATCTCCTTAGTGGTTATTGGCAGGTGCCTCTGGCGGAGGACACCAAGGAGAAAACGGCATTCTCCATTGGAGAGGGACTGTGGCAGTTCACAGTAATGCCATTCGGGCTGTGTAATGCTGGGTTTCAGCGTGTGGTGGACACGGATGCCAGTAATCAGGGCATCGGGGTCCTCCTGTCCCAGATCCAAGATGGTGTCGAACATGTAGTGTCTTACTACAGTCGGCGCCTGTCGAAGCCAGAGCACAATTACTGTGTGACGCGGCCTGAGTTGTTGGCTGTTGTAGCAGGCTTGAGACACTTTAAAGCCTACTTGCTGGGGACTCAGTTCACGGTGCATACCGACCATGCCTCACTGGTTTGGCTGATGCAATTCCACGAGCTAGAGGGGCAGATTGCCCGCTGGATCACCTCCCTGCAGGGCGCATGCCAATGCACTCTCAAGGCGGCCATGCTCAGAGGAAGACTGTCGGACTTGTGAACATGGTTAGGTGGCGGATGGTTGGAATGAAGTGAACTGTGCTGTACATGTCGCGTCAGACGTCCATCTGTGCCAAGTGCCAAGTTGCACCTCCATTGCTGTGACGTGATGTGCGGGTCGCTCGCATGTCGCAGTCTGGTTCACCCATGGAGAGGGGGGCCGTAGACATCCTGGAGCCATTTCCCGAGACGGAATTTATTTCACCAAATGGCCCAAAGCGTATGCGGTGGCCAAGCAGAGCGCAGTTACTACCGCTAACTGCCTTCTGGAGCGGTTCTTCTGCCGTTTTGGGTTACCGGAAGAGCTCTGTCTGGTCCTTCTAGCCCACAATAGACGCCACAATATGGACTGGACTGTTTAAGACACCGCTTTTCCCATTCTGTCTTACCGCTCAGCTACCTGTGATAGCTTCCACCATGTTACAGTCGGTGTCACAGTTGACTTAGCTGACATGGAAGCTGCAGCATCCCAAGCGGATCAGATCGCAACCTTCGCCTCCACCAATCCACTCACAGAAATCCGGGATCACCTCAACCAACTCGCCCTCACCATCTGCCATCTCCTGGCTGGCCAGCAGACATTGGAAATTTATTTACCTAGGGTAAACGATCTCAGGTTTCACTTAAAGCAGCTCGCTCCCACCAGGCAAGCCCCAACCCCCCCCCCCCCCCCCGCTTCTTCAGTGCCACTCCCTCCCAGTCCTCCTCGTGTCACAGCGCTGCCTAGTGCTTACAAGATCGCACTACCGAAGAAATACAATGGCAATTCAGACCACTGTAAGGAATTCCTGTTGCAGTGCGACCTTTATTTTACACACTCACCACCAACGTCAGACGGTGCACGCATTGTGCTCATTATTTCAGTCGTTACTACACACATTGCCGGAGTGACTTTGAAGCTGTCTTCCAACATACTCATGACGGTCACTATGGAACAATTGCTGATATTAACACAGGGCACACGTTCTGCAGCAGATTATGCATTCAAGTTCTGCACCTTGGCAGCCCAGAGTGGCTGTCCACCTCATGTTCTACAAGGGTTTGAGAGAGGATCTGCAAACTGAACTTGCCGGTCGTGACAGCGACCTCTCCCTAGACAAGCTCATTTCCCTAGCTATCCACTTGGATCAACTGTTTACCTCCCGAGTTTGCATCAGACACGGTCCCATATCGGCTGCCTTGTTACCACTTCCTGAACCCATGGAGCTGAACAGAACGCACTTTTCGCCGGAGGAACGTATGTGCCATGTCACCCAGGGGCTGTGTATGTACTGCAGTTTCTCTCAGCACCTTCGCCCCGACCATGGTCTAGCACCCTCCGTTAGGTCCACCAAGATGCGACTCCTCTTTTTTCTCACTCCTCTCTTTGATCTCACTATCGTTTACCACCCGGCAGACAAGAAAGCAGACACCCTGTCAAGGTGTCCCAAGCAAGACACCCAAGAAGATCCCACCTTAGCCTCACCTCCAACCAATAATTGACCAAGTTCTTAAGGCTCTACTGCAATAACAACCCCACCAACTAGGCACACTTCCTCCCGGAGCGGAGATTGCTCAGTACTCCCTGCGGCACTCCTCTACCAGCCTTACACCTTTTCAATGCGTCCTTGGCTCCCAGCCCCCCTTGGTCCATGGGACCCTACATCCGTGGACACCCCCGCCGTGGACTCATGGTTTAGGAGGAGTGAGTCAGTTTGGAGCCAGGTACACCAGCAAATCACCCGAGCCATCCGGAGGTACAAGGCTTAGTGTACTGGGAGGGGTATAGGCCAGAGGAACGCTGCTGGGTGGCTTCCAAGGACATTTTAGACCCTCTACTCACTCACCAGTTTCATGCCAGTCACCCAGATCGTTCTGCCCCTCGCAGGCACAGGTGTCCTCGCAAGGCTACACCTAGGCGCCAACCCGTGTGGGATCCCCATTGCTTCACCAGCACAAGTCCTTTGGGGGGGTTGCTGTCACACCCGTGACCTGCTCGGAGGACCACACCCAGACACGCCCGCTCATCGTCACTCAATTACTAATTACGCTCACCTGGCACTCATCACTACACCCTTTTTAACCACACTTATTCCGCACCTTCATCGCTAAGTCACTTGGTTCACCCCACATACTAAGCGCTCCTATTTACTATTGTTATCGCCTTACTTACCTCGTTTACGACCCGTGTTTCTGCCCTTAGACTACACTTTTCGCCTCGTCCTCTGGTTCTATTTTGGATATTTCTGGTTTGACCTTGGACTGTTTGCTTCTTACTGCTCAGCTACCTGCGATAGCTACCGCCATTTTACAACGGGCGTCACAATATATAGATAGATAGATATAATAAAATAGTTACAAAAATGTGAGGGTCCATTTATTTTTGTGAGATACTGTAGTAGTACTGTACTACTGCTTTGCATGGAAGCGGTCAAAACGTATGTTTGGTGCACAACAGGGTTCAAATTGCAGTGTTCATCAAATAAACTACACTAATGGAGCCATCAGGGTTCATCATAACTGTCAGAGCACCAGCAGCATATCCAGTTACAACCAGAGTGCAGTGGAGTGTGCTACTTCATTTGAAATGGTGTCAACTCGAACAACACTGCCCAGTAGCCATGGCACGAGCACATGGTGTTAATGAGCAGCGCTTAGTTATAACAGGCAGCAGCTTGCTGATGCTTTATTTAAACTGTCCTGGAAGCTAGTTATTATATTTGTGATGCATCTGGTGATCAGGATGTCTTGTGTGTGTGAGTGTCAGTGAAGTTATAAAATATTAAATTATTTTAAAGTGGAAAGAAGGAAAGAATTCCGAAGGCACAAACTAGAGAGAGAAATGAAAGTCTAAATGGCAGAGGTGAAACATCTAAAGTTATCAGAGAATGTTTGGTTACAAAACAGAATAGGTATATCCTAATTCCAGCCTCTCATATGTTCCTGCTCTATTTCACTGTTTCGTTGTCATGCCAACACAGCTTTCTGTAAAATCATCCAGATTTTTTCAGCTATAAATAAAAATGTCCATAGTCCAAATTGCTGTCCATCTGTAAAATATTTTTTTTGAATGAATCAACGTTAGAGAATTTCAAAAGTCTCCCAGCATTTTAAATTTTCAATTAAAAACAGTTTGATTTGGTGAGTAAAATAATGGAGAGTATCCCAAGACTGCACAAAGGCGACATCACAGAATCATTTAGCAGTTTTGTATACTGTAGTTCAACATCATTCAACTCAGAAAAACTTGGAACAGTATGGACAGTGCATACAAGTGCACAGTGTTTCTCACATTTACTTTCATTGCAGACAGTATATATTATTTCATGTTCCGTGTGTCTAGTCTTAATTTCATTTATTAATAAACATCCATTTATGCATTTCAGGCTCAAACAGATGGGATGGTAAAACATTTGCCAATTTTTAACATTGACATTCCTTTTTATCACACTTTAGTGATTTAATGTTTCAGATGTTATTTTGTCATCTTCATTTTCCGAACATCTTAAGATCTACATCATTCTGGGGCCACCATTGTCGTATTTTCACTTCAAAATTCTGCACACATTCGTTTGCTCATTAAAGACTTGCCTCATAAAACCTTTCCTGGTTGCTGCTTTTGTACCAAATCACGAGTACAAACACCTGTTGACATCATTATTTAATTTAGTTAATTTAGTTTTATTATTGATTTCTAGTTCTTGTGGAATATGTTAAGCAGACAATGGCATACCTCAGTTTCATATTGTCTTCTATGAAATAATTCAGTGTACTGTGTACTTTTTTGTTGTTTTTTCTTTTTGAAATGCATGTCCCAAACTTCTTGCACAGTTTGATCTGTACATCAGTCTTGTCGGTATAGTGATATATATGATATGATGATGGCTGAAGATATGAATATATGCAAAAGCTGTACTGGGTCTGTTACTACGAGCTGAAGGTGATGTTATTTGCAAATGATGATGCCCTTTTTAGCACCATCAAGGTGGACCTTTGACACACGCCAGCACTCCACTGCTGAATGTAAAGCTGCTCAGGAAAGTTTAAAATAGCACAGGAACTTGACAATGAAAGAAAAAGAAAATGTTGCAATAATTTAACCTGTCTGTGGTGTTAGAAGTAGAAGCAGTTAAAGTTAGTCCTCAGACAAACCTGTCTGTTTACCTGTCACAACTTGCCTGTCATGACATTGGGTAATGACCAAAATAAAAAGGTCATGGGTATAAATGACCAACCCAGCTTCCAGTGCTGGTCTTACTCTCTGTACCATGGTGATGAGTACATCAATCCAAGAAAGTGTCTCCAGTCAATGTTTCTTCAAATCACGAGAAACCAAACAACATGTGAATGTGTGACATGACCTGAGAGAGACTAAAGAGAAAAGAACAGAAAAGAAGACAGGTAAAAATAGGAGGAAAGGGAAAAGGTCAAAATGGAAGCATTTTAGGATGATCTCATGCCATGTAATTACCATGTAACTACACTATCCAACATTAATAGACTCCCATGCTGTCTATGGTCCCAGAGTCCCCAGAGGAATTAATTCTACAAACTTAATGGTGAGAAAGCAGCTCCAAGGCCAGAATTATAACACACACACACACTTAAACATGTACATGTGTACCCCATGTCACTATTCCAGTTCACAAATCAACCTAAACGTCTGATCTTACACTTCAATGGTAATGCATGTGTTTGAGAGTAAACCTGTCGTCAGGGAAGCACTGAAGAGGTTAGTAACAACTTTGACGGACAGTCATCTCTTTATGGCTGAGATTGTGTGTGTGTGTGTGTGTGTGTGTGTGTGTGTGTGTGTGTGTGTGTGTGTGTGTGTGACAACAATCTCACATGCTTTATACTAATTCAGCTAGAGTGGCAAGAAAGAAGCCCCTTCTGAAAAAGTGTTACACTGAGTGTCGTTTGCAAATCTGATGCCAGGTTCAAACGGTTTTATGGTCAGGGAGATCAAGAGTAATCTTTTTGGACAGAATTCAGTCATGTTGTTTGGCAGACAAAGAACACAACATCAAACATAGAACACAACCCAAAATATTCTATACCTACTTTGAAGTATTTTAGTGGCAACATTATCCAGTGGGTGTGCTCTTCTTCAGTGGGGACTGGGCAATTGGTCAACACAGATGGGAAATCGGTCCTGCCAAGTATACCTAAGTTACTGGCCAAAACCATTGTCCTTCTTGTAGATGTAGACTGTAGATAGGCAAGTGAGTCACTTTCCAGAATGAAAACAGAATACTTTATACATAATATCTAATAATAATGTCACAGTGTCTGTTTCATACAACAAAACCAATCGTGTGTCAGTAAACTAGTTTAGTTTCTTATCAGATTTTATAGTATGAAACTGTACAGCTAGCAATAAATAAAAATGTAAATTACGAAACAAATGGTTTCTTTCTGCACAGTAGCTTTTGTCTGCTTGTCTTGTGCAGTCATAACCCGGCACTTGATCGCTTTGCAACCCATCAAATTCAGTTCTTGATGCATTTTGACAAATGGTCACTTGTGCAATCGGTGCACAAAGGCACACTACATGTATGCTTTTTCCAGCTGAAACATTAAAGCACATTTTCAAACATATATTCTTAGTGCGAATCAGTCACAATGGGTACTCAGAAGGTATTTCATCTTGTATTTCATCTTATTATAAGTTTATTTTTGTCTGTCTATAAAGTAGATTACACTTTAATAGATTCTTTACTCAGCATCCACTGAGTACTCCATCACTGCATGTAAATTGTCATATCCTTATAGCCTTTACCTGATAGTATGTGTCCTTTTTGTGAGCATCAGTAAGTTCTACATCACCTTAACCCAAAACATTTATTTTATAGAAACTGTTAGGATTTCTACCTTCCCACCGGAGCGTTCAGCCGTCCTAGCCAGTCGCCATTACAGAGCTATTGGTGAGGCGGCTTATATCCATTATCCTGATTATGACCTGATTCCAAACAGCTGCTTCATGTCCTATAAAGGCGTGGTTTTAGCGCTGTTCGGGGGCCAGGTCATCATCATTATACCGGTAATCCATCTCTGTTCGGTTCGTGCGTCCGACCACCGGCGTTCTGGCGGCCTTCCGCGCTCCCTAGAGATAGTGGTAATGTTCCGGGTGCTTCTAGTGCCGATGGACGCATATGAGGGGAACCCCCTAGGTACATTAGTTTGTTAGGGGCACTTTGAGGGTTTTCCCGTCCCGTACTCGTGCGCTCCTTGCACGCCTGAGTTCGGGCTCCTCCGTCGTCAGCACCCACCTAGCCTCACTCCAGCCTTGGCTTCTTTGCTTCCGAGCTCACGCTCGCCCTCTGGCGCTTCTATTCGTGTTCATGCTCCTTGCACGCTCGAGTGCATTCTCGTGTTCTGGCGCTTTCGGTGCCTTTTGTGAGTTATTCACATTCACGCTACAAGCTCGCTCCAAGCTAATATGCTCACCTTTTGGTGCTTCGCCCACTTTCGTGATTTCTTCGCCCCCTCACGCCCTCTGCACTCTTTAGAGCAGCCACCCAGTTGAGTGTTCGATGAATGCGCGCGCCGGCTTGGCATTCCGACGCTCGGAATGGATATCTTTTGCGCTCTCTTGAGTCTCACTACAGTCGGCTGCCAACTCGAGATACGCCACGGCTAGAGTGGCCACCCGGCTGCGCGCACTCTATGAGACGCACATGGCTTTCCTTGATTGCATGCACACTCGAGCTTACGCTCGCTCCCTGGCATTTGGATTACCTCCGTGCCTCGCCATTTGAGAGACATCCCAAACCAGGCACACCTGCCCCGATTGGCACTTTGGCAACCTTTTTCAACCATTTCACGCGTTGCTCCCACTCGGGATGCAATACCGTGGTACGTCCCTTTATCCTATTGTTTTTTTCTGTTATGAGTCATACGCTCTGCTCTTCATCCCTTTTCATTCGTCTATCCTGCATACCTGGGTCCTACTAAAAACCACCACCTCTCGTAAAAGAAACATGACACAAAAGAAACTCCTACAGTTATGCAGGTAAAGCTATATATGTTTAACAACAAAGCAAGCAAGCAGATGAGGAGGCAAGCCTTATCAGACCATAGTATAAAATCCAACAATTAAAATGTGTGATAAGTGCCTAATATGGATTTCAGAAAAATTCTGGGCGAATTCCAAGACGGTGAAAATACAAAAGATCATGCACTTATATCAGGGAGATGTATGACCCAAAGTATATAGCCACCTCTTCTAATTAGTGATTAGTGATTTGTTATTTCTGTCAGGTGTGGTGTAACAAGAAGGCACAGACTCGATAGAAGGTCTAAATGAGAAACAAACAGCCCAAAACCTGCAAACAGCATAGCAGTCCCAGGATCTGCAAATCCAAAAGTTTGAGAAAACCACAACCCCAAAAGCATAAAAGGAAAACCAGTTAAAAAAATACATGTAATAAAACATAAAGGACGTAAGTTCCAAAGGTCAAATAGCAAAAATATCCAACCTGAATAGAAAGTCAAAAAGTCAAAAACATACAGCATGCAGGGATACAAAATCACAAAAACATTAACAGTGAAACGCAGCATGCCAAAATCACAAAAACACAAAAAGTCCTGTGGTTGTAAGATGCTGAGTATAAAACATGAATCTTCCTGAAAAATAATAAAACATGAAAAAAATAGCAAATTGCTGCACAGTCTGGCTACAAAGAAACACAATAACATGCTCAAACAGTCTGGCAAAATAAAATACAAGCACTGTTTAGTTACATACAGAAGAGAGTCCAACAGGATCCACTATAAACGGAAAGCAGAGGCAAATAAAGGCAACTAAAACACAGAGGGTGGAGACAGGCAGAAGGTTTGGAGAAAGGTTGCTGTAGCAAACTAGGATTATATTGGAGACTAAGAACAAGGGTTTGAGACAGCAGAGAGAAGCAACGTAAGATGAAACAATGTGGGGCTAATAGTCTTCATAATAGAGAAAGGACTGATAAATCATTGTGCCAAATTATTAGAATTGACCTTTAGAAGCAGGTCCCACATGGACAACTACAAAAGCTTAAGGGTGGTCTATTCTCTGTCTGCTTGACTCTGGTGTTAGACTGCAGTAGGACACCTCAGACTCAATACAAGATCTGACAACATAGGCAAATAAACACCTGAACTGGAAGAATATGGGACTTTATTTCTACGGAAAAAATGAAGAATGAAGATTTGAATACAAGGCAGCACTGGAACAGAGACCAACCACTCTAGGTCATGGACAAGGAGCAGCATACTAGGCCAAGACTAGGAGCTCAAAGCATGCCCCACTGCAAAATCTGGGAATGGACAAAAGAACAAACACAAGGTAGTGGTGCAGGAGTTCAGAATACAGTCGTTTCCTATGGATGGCATAGGAACACTGTCTCCAAGTGGCTTTGCAATTATCAACGCCCAAAGCAAAAACTCAGGAAACCTAGAGCGACACGGGCG
>JAUZST010074688.1:0-21319 GCA_034779995.1 Parotocinclus haroldoi
GTATGTATATTTACTTGGGGTGGGACTTTAACACATTCATTTCAATTAATTAATTACAAGGAAAATAACGAATTAAAAAAATGTAAGTCATTTTAACGCACTATGGAACACAGAATTAATAATGGGAGCAGTATAATTGCAGAAGTCAATCAGTACTTTTTTGGTCAGCGTTTTTGGTCAGAATTTTCAGTGTTCTGAAAATCTGTTGGTCTGTGTAGGGGACTGGTGGGAAAATAAACAAGATTTTGAAGTTTAAGCTTATGTTTATTGACTCATTCATCGTCCAAACTTAAGTTAATATTTCAATGAATTATAATCGATTCATATTTCAGTTAAATATTGAAATGTGATTAAAACATGATTAATTTCGATTAATTCATTACAAGGCTTCTAATTAATTAGGTTAATTTTTTTTAATCGAGTTCCACCCCAATATATATATATATATATATATGTCTGAAATGGATGCCTACACCGTTGTTAGGATCGCTGCCCACTTTAGTGCTGCATTAAGAGAGACACTGAAGTTGACTGGGCTGCCTCACAGCAAGAAGGTCCCGGGTTCAAGCCTGGGGTGGAGCGACCTCGGTCCCTTTTGTGTGGAGTCTGCAGGTCCTTCCCATGTCTGTGTGGGTTTACTCCGGGTACTCCGGTTTCCTCCCGCAGTCCAAACACATGCGTGCCAGGTTAATTTGATCTATTTAAAGTGGCCCTTAGTGTGTGACTGTGTGTGTCCTATGATGGATTGACGCCTTGTCTAGGGTTGTTCCTGCCCTTGCGCCGAGAGTTTCCGGGTAGGCACCGGCTGGCCCGTGATCCCCTTTGGATGGATGGACTTTAGTTGACTAAGTAGCACTCAAAACACACCCGAATTCTTATGCTACCTCATCATTAACATGGCCGATTCCTGGCATCTCTAATAAAAACATTTCACTGGACTAGACTTGACAAATTTCTCTACTGCATTTAAAGTAATTACAAACCTCATTTGTTTTTGGGGCCGCTGTTTTCTGTGTCGGAAAATAAAATTGCAATATTTTGGCAGAAGACCAAGTAGTTAAGCTGTCTAAGTGAGCGGACTGGCTGCAGGAAGTTTGAATAATATAATGTGAGCTAATTATAATTGGCTGTTAACGCCAGCAGCGCAGGACAAATGGATGTCATTTGCGTAATGCATTCAAAATGGAAATATTGATTCTTTTTTTCCTTCACTTAATTCTTAAGAAGCAGCCAAATGCCAGGGTCTGATTAGTCTAATGAGCCGTTGCATTATGGGAAGTGCAGTTTAAAATATAGTCATATTTCCTTTAGGGATTTTCAGACCTCAGTCTCAGGCCTGAAGTTGTGCAGGAAATCAATAAATTGCTACAGCGCACTGTAAATCTGCAGCTTTTGGAGCGCTTTTGTCCAAAATGATTCATTTAGAGCAACGCAGCTGGATTGATTTGGTCAGGCCTGCTGCGCGTCCTCGCGGGGAAAAATGGTAATGCGATGAATGAAAATCGCAAATGAATCATTTCCTTTTTCTCCCTTGTCGAAATGAGTGGTGAATCCTGCATTTTGATGGGGAAAACCTGCCTGTGTTTTAGCACTGGTGCTCTGCCTTGTTGTGCTTACATTTCTGTTTTCTTTGGTTTCCTCCCACAGTCCAAAGACATGCATGTTAGGTTTGCTGGCGTCTCTAAAGTGGCGTGTATATAAGTAATATGATATAACATTGTGTGTGTCGCTGGCATGGCCACTGGGGCCGAAATTGACGATAAACAAACAAACAAACAAAACCTTTATATTCCAATGAACATACTCTGCGAGGCGCGTGTGCGTCTTTGCTGGATTTTGGAACATGGCTGATCCAATCAAGAAGTAAAGTTGGGTGTGAGAACCGTTTCTCACACCAGAAAGGTTCCTTAACCACCACTAAGGAGAATGGAATCCAAACCGTGGTTGCCAGATTTCACTATTATGGATTCGAATTGAAAATCAGAATAACTCACCTGTTCAGAATAATGTGAACCTGACCCTAAGAACACATTATTTGCTCTTGAAGCTCCTCCGGCCTGAACCACAGCTTGCACACCGTTTTCACCAAAGGCTTCCTGAGCTTATAAAGATCATTGGCCTTCAAGAGAAATGAACATAATTAACGGAACAAGCAAATGAATCCGTCAAACGGCGTAATTATAGCCGTACTTGTTTGTTCATTTAATAATGGATAAAGAACAGCGTGAAATGGTTCACATGAGCGTGAAAGCCGGATGAAGTTCTGGATAAAACGGTTGGCGTGGTAGTGGAGCTGCAACTCTCTCCTGATGTGAATTCTTCCACATGATCTCAATATAAGAGAGACGCATTTAAAACAGCATGTGGGAGGAAACACATCCTTCACCAGGTCCGACAGGCACAGCTTAGCGCGGAGGGAATAGAGAGACGCAACCCAGTGCCAAATAAATTCAGTTCGTAATGTTTTTAAGTAGTACCACGGCTACGATGGTTATTTAAAATCATTAATCTGATCCATAATGAAAATTACGGAGGATGCGAAACATTACAGAGTGATTATAGCGCAAGGCAATTTAGAAAAATAGCAATCAGAATGCTATCTCACAACACACAACCATCGAGGATAATGGAATCGGAACAGTGGTTGCCAGATTTCAGCCGATAACATCAGAACAAAGTCATTCATTTAATATGATTTAGTTTTTGTTTTTTCCACATTTCAGCCTCGCTTATCCAGGTCAGGGCCAACAGTTAATGGGATGCCAGTCCATCACAGGGCTCTGGCCTTCACCTGCTGTTTTCTGTCGTCTTATACCTAAAAAAGCCACTCAAAAGCCCATTTTCATTCATCTGAAAGTGAATTGTTTTGTCACTGTGCTGTTTGTTTCCCTCGAATTGGATGGGGTGCCAGTGCATGGCACGACTGGGCTGTTATTTCACAGACTAGCCTCCCCTCCCTGGGCCAAACTAATCACGTCTGTCCTGTATGTGACATCTAGAAGGGACTGAAGGGACTTGGCTCCCTGCGGTGGTAGACTAGCTTGTTATGATATTCAGTAATTAATTTGCACTTACGCTGTGCTCATCAGCCAAACAACAAATCAAGGCATTGAATACATGCTAAACTGGATGCAATGTACACACAAAATAACTGAAGAAATGCTTTCTTACAATTCTTACAACAGAAGCGTTAATTCATTGCAGTTCTAGAGAGTCAAATCAAGAGAGGGTTGCCAAATTTCAGCAATAACAGTCTTACAAAGTAATTCCCATTTGTATATAGTCCCGAACAATTACAGCCGTTGCGATATCAGCGATGACTGATAATAAGATTCCGTAGATAACTTGTGTAGCTGCCTCAGAAAAGGAACCACAACCTTGTGTGGGTCCACAGCTTGGAATAGTCAGGCTTAATTTGTGCTCCAGCAGCTCTGGGCTGAGCTCAAACACCTCAATGTCACCAGACACTGAGTCTAAAACGACTTATTTTCTATATACATGCATCAACATTTCAGCTTAACCAAACGGCTGCTCACCATGACTGACAGAAAGAAAACTGCCCAAGAAGGAGTTGTTGAAAGCGAATGAAACTTGAGCTGGCATCCCGTCTGGTCCCATAAATGTTCGATTGGCGATAAATCTGGTGACCAGGCAGACCGGAGACATTCCTGGAAAACCCTTGCGGTTTCTGGGCGAGCATTGTTCCTCTGAAAAGTGCCAAGAACATGCAGGATGTCCTGGACGTAGCACTGAATTGTTAGTGTCCCTCTTACCATTACTTGGGGTGACCGACAATCGTCATCACACCAACAGTTGGATCGGTGTGTCCAGCAAAGGCTGGATTGAAGCGCTCACCACAAGGCCTCCATGCTCGAACCTGATCGTCTTCGGATCTGTTAGGTTTGACCCTAAAGACGATACGGTTTCATCCTCAGCAGTCCAGGGTTCTCGTTCGCGGCACCACTTCAAGCAAAGACTTCTATAGCGCTTTTTTACACTGGAGCATGTTCTCAAAGCAACTTTCCAACATTATATAATCTTAAAAGGCCAATCCCAAACGGAGCAAGCCTAAATTGAGCAGATTGAGCAAACCTCTTTTTAAAGATGGGGCACAAGAAAGCAGAACAGTTCGCTCAAGGGAAGCAGATTACTGGAACCATGTGCTGTGGTCCAGTGAGATGAAGATGAACCTATTTGGTTCAGATGGTGTCAAGCGTGGGTGGCAGGAGTACAAAGACAAGTATCTTGCCTACAGTCAAGCACGGTGGTGGGAATGTCATGCTTTAGGGCTGCATGAGTATTGCCATGAATTCCATCATGAATGTACAGTGACATACTGAAGCAAAGCATGATCCCCTCCCTTCAGAAACTGCTGCCCAGGGCAGTACTCCAACATGATAACGGCCCTAACCCTAACCTCAGACCCAAACCCTATTGAGCATCTGTGGGGCATTCTCAAACGGAAGGTAGAGGAACGCATGGCCTCCAACACCCACCAGCTCCGTGATGTCGTCCTGGAGGAGTGGAAGAGGAACCCAGTGGTGACCTGTGAAGCTCTAGTGAACTCCGTGCCCAATAGAGTTAAGGCAGTTCTGTAAAATAATGTTGGCCACACAAAACATTGACACTTCGGGCCCAGTGTTGGTCCATTTTCACTAAGGGGTGTACTCCCGTTTGTTGCCGACCGTGTGTTGGGCTGTTTTGAAGGCACAGCAGATTTACACTCCTATATAGGCTACATTACATTGGATCAAAGTGTCACATCTTCAGCGTCGTCCCACGAAAAGATACAGCTAACGAAGGTAAATATGTCTCGTACAATATAAGAGACCTTAAGCAACTGAACAAAGGACTCCATAATGTAGTCTGTTTCGTCTTAAAACATGGCTTACATTTTTTATCAAAGCGTACATACTCGTTTGGAAAAGATAAAGCCCAGAGCTGAGGGTGAATTGGGAATGGACTGTCTGATATTAGCATGCACCACTGCGCTCCTGGAGTAAATGAGCTCAAGATTTTGAAGAGCTCGGAGGCCTTGTGACTCCAAGGTTATTTGTAGAGCAGTTTCAAGAGTTCTGAAGACTTTCTAAGCAGGCCTCGTTTGTTGTCCTCCAGTCAGGGTGAGAAGAGGAACTGGGTGATGTTTGAATAGTTTCTTAATTCGCTGTAGTTATTTTTTGCTCTGTATCCCCAGCCGTAATGAATACAATGACTTTTTATTATGCAGATTTGTGGCGCGTCGCGTCTGTTGGGAGGCCGGAATGAAAGCTTTCCCTGAAAAGTCTTGACACTCGTCAGACCGTTCTAATCTACCGCCTCTAAACACACCAGATCTAATCGGGATCGATGAAAGGCCTTGTCAAGCCTGGTTAATCTTTTTCCTCGGTCTCAAAGGCTCTATGAACTGGGTGGCAAGTTCAAAATCAATTTAGCACTCCGTTTTCTGTCCGACTCCCACAAAAATCCTCCAAAAGAGCTTGTTTGTTGGACAGCCAGTAGGGTCAGGTCTTTGCTTTTTCCGGGTGTTGATTTTATTTTATTTATTTTTTTTAGAGGCCCTCTTTGTTTTGTTCACTGTGGAAATGAGAAATGTTATTTACACGTTATACTTTAGACCTCGCCTCACTGTTTGCCGCTGCCTCCCCACCTGCACTGTAATGCTCATTCTCACTTTTGTTATTTGTCGGTTTTAACACTCTTGCTGTTTTTACACGCCAGCCGCCAGTCCACACTCGCGACGATTTCGGTCAACATGTGGAAACACATTTCTTATTCATCCCCCGTCTGGCGCTGTCTGAAGTGTACGACCATTTCTACAGTCTTAATGGACTTCCCGGGCACAGGAGCAATAGTATAAAGGCAAACCCAAACATTTTCAAAGACAAATGGGAAGAGAAATCTCATGTCTAATTAAGGCAAACGTGTCCGTGCAACAACGATTTCCTGAGACATCAGAGGACACACACTGGAGCACTCCCGCTGTTATAATGCCTCACCCAGAAGTCCACACTTGGCAGTGAAGCCAGGCTTCGGTCGGCATGAGGAAAAACATTTCTGATTCATCCCTTTCATTGGCTGTAATTAGTGCCACATATGGGTATTGGATTTTAATATGCAAATTCCTTTGCATGAAAAGAACTACAAAGAGGCAATTGGGGTGAAGGGAAGAAAACGCTTGTGTTAAGCCGCCTCAATGAGATGGCAAATTAATCCTGGTAATTATTTTAAACCTTTTACTTAGGGAACGGTTAGGCCAATCTGCCTGGCGAACGATGCTTTACGCCAAGGCCTAAGACCGAACATTTTCAGGGGTCCTATATGAAAATAAAATTAGAATAATAACTTATTTCTGACTGTTCAAGGTGAACGCAAGCAGAAATGAGCAAGAAGCAAGTCTGTGCATATTTGAGGTAAATATTCAAGTCTCTTCTGGTTGCACCGTCTGACAACTGAGCTACTTGATCCACCACAGGGTTTTTTTATTTTTTTTATTTCCAGGAATTCGAAAAGCTTTCAGCACTTCTTTCTCTGCTTTTCTTACATTTAACATAACGAATAAAGTGTGCCTCCTCAAGTTCTTCCCATAAAGGCTCGGTAATGTTAAAGTCTAGTTATTGGTCAGGCCATGAAAGGAACTTGGCTTCTTCTTGGTCTTCTTGCAACCGTTAATAACCTTAGCACAATGTACGGTACTGTGCAAAAGTCTTAGGGCACCGTAAAATTAGATAGACCATTGTTTTAGCAACGGTATACTGACCATATATAATTATTGCTCAGCCTGTTTATTAGAATGCCACCAGAAAGTACCTAATACTTCTGTGCAGTGTGAATAACGGCTTCTGTAGGCTACAATGAGAAGTCTTTAGTGTGATCTCTCCTCACACTTGAGAAAAATCAGCATCTGGAAGCTTCATCTGGATGGCAAGTTGACCCTTCTACAGAAAAACCGCTTTTCCGGAAGGGGAACGGGGTGAAAAGGCAGAGGTGGAGATCAGTTTGAAACGTCGACGTGGTCGGTCAATAAACAAGCGAATGGTGGCCTGAGACTTTGCACAGCACTGTACACAGATGTCATCGTCCTGGAATGTGAGAACAGCATATACTATCATCATAGGAAAGAGAATCTGGGCCATATGGTGCCCCTGTTCCTGTGCAGGTGCTTCGTGTTTGTTGCTTGACCATGCGAAGTCGACTGGTCCGAACAAGCAGAGTTTAAGTTACTGCACCATTGAGCAGAAGATCCAGGATTCAATTCCAATATTTACTGTAAGAATATGTAAAGGCGACTGCTAAACTCTTGGGTGTAATGCTTTGAAAGAGACGAAAGATTCCACAGCTTACTTAAAAAAATAACAGGTGACTTTTGAAGCCAACGTTTCGCTTCTTCTAAGCAGTGTGGCAAAAAAGCATCAAACCATGTCAGCTTTCCACATTTCTCACGCCTCCAGGTTTCATTCTTCGCTCACTGGTCTTTGGTACGAAACGATTAGGGGTTACCCTGGATGCCGGCTCTGTGATGCTGTTGTTCAGTTTTGCTCGAGACATTCGTATTCAGGTCAGCTATCAAATCTGTTCTCAATGTAACAATGCAGATGTGGTTTTGAGTTCCGTCTGATCAGGTGGGACGGAATTTTGTGACCTGAAGCTCGATACGTCATCGTTTATTCAAAAAAATAAATCATAAATCATCGCCTTTTGGCGGCACAGGGGGCTCGGTGGTAGAAGGTCCCGGGTTCAATCCCAGGACGGGTCGGCCTGGGTCCTGTCCGTGTGAGGTCTGCATGTCCTCCCCCGTGTCTGCGTGGGTTTACTCCGGCGTGCTAGGTTAACTGGTGTCTCTAAAGTGGCCCTTAGTGTGCCTTTTCCACTTTTTTTTTCCAAACTCGCTTTTCTCATTTTGGGTGACTTTTTTTTTTTTTTTTTTTAAATTTCAAAGTTTGTACTTTTTCCGTACAGGACCTTTTGTGTACATTTTCAACATTTCGAAACCTCCGGTTCTGTGTTTTTTGTTGTTGTTGCTGGGTACGTGCTTAGCATGGTTACCTCACGGCTCCAGAGATCCTTGGTTCGATCCTAATCTTAGACATTTTCCACATGACGTGTTAGGTTAATTGGAGGCTCTAAATTGGCCCATGATGAATGTGTCGGACTAGTATCGACGTAACCTTACTCCGGTCGTGAATGGCGCCTGATGCCGACGTGGCGTTGAATAAAAATGAAAGTAAGCTCATGTCTTCCTGTTAATGAGCATCCACTAATCCTTTTTGCTGGTGCTTTTCTGAGACTCTTTTTTTTTTTTTCATGACTAATGGAGCTGCAATTTCAGTCTCTTTTGGCAAAGTGTTTAGACCGTAAAAACACAGACGATACTGATTTTAGTCTGGAAGTTCAGCATCTGTTAATGTGCTTGGTGTTAATGTACACTTTTACATAATAGTTCCCCACCGTATTGTGTTTAAACAAACATTAGACAGGTGTTGTTGTGCTACACCCGCTATTTATAACCACTAGAGTAAATTGCTTGTGAATTGTTTACTCCCGATTGCTCAGTTGCCCATCAGCTTGGAAAATGACGCTGATCAATTACAACATAAGCAGGCCTGTTGCATGTGTTAGTGTACGTTTGTTATGTCTGATTACATCAGGCTCGTTTGCTCTTGTGAGTGTCGCCTCGTAACATTTCTTCCATGGCCACAGAGATTTATGCTCCTGCTTTGGTCAAATGGATCATTATTTTTGACAAATGGAACATGATGATTATTAGCATTCAGCACTTCACGTCCTCGGCACTGACTGGGTGCGTGAAGCTTTTTAAAAAATGTTATTGCTGCGTTACTGAAATGCCATCACACATCAAGCAAACCCCTCTTTAGTCGCCCCATGAGCTTTCATGCAGTGCCTCATATGCTCACTTTATTGGGAACAGTTGCGTCTAATCATTCGCGCAGTTTCATTAGCCATCGAAACGGGAGGCGAATGTGATCTCAGTGATTTTGACCATGGCGTCAATGCTGGTGAACTATGGTTTCTTTGAGTAGAACTGCGGATCTCGTTGGCTTTCCACACACACACCATCGTTGGCTGACTGTCGGTTTTGAAGATATTCTTGAGGCAATCCTTTGGCTGCTTTTAAAGGCAATAATAATAATACAAAAATAATAATCACTTGGCTCTGGTTTTATCGTAAGGCTCCAGCTCTTTTGCAGTCTCTAGAATTAACTCAGAATTATTTCTGTAGTGCTTTTTCAGTTTTGTAATTATCTTCTATTATCTAAGCAAGCTTCGGGTACGGTGAAAAGGAAAAACTGCCTAAACATTAAGTCGTCCCTAATGGAAAAGAAACCCGACCTCCTGGGCTCAGGTTAAATATTTAAGAAGTAGATTAAGTTATCTGATTAGTAGGTTTATAGTAATAATTTAAATAATCCTAAATAGCTAAATAAGAGAATGAACAAACAAATGTAAAAACATCAAAAGTAATATAAAATATTTAGACAACATGTAATATTGAAAAGAGCATAATAAAACAGAAAATGTAAAACCGTGTCATGAAACAATATCGAAAATAGATACATAAAAAAAATAATAATGTAAAACATCCAGTGAGGGACGGCTGTGTTTCTGGAAAGGCCTTGTTAACGGGAGTCAAAGTCAAATTTATTTCTGTGGTGCTTTTTATAATAGTTAATAGTAATATAATAATATAATTTTTTAGTAATAATAGTAATAATATAATTTTTATAATGAATTCATTCATTCATTCATTCATTCATTCGTTATCTTTTGCCTAATCCACCCGGGGTCGCGGGCCAGCCGGGGCCCACCCGGGGCCCACCCGAACAACCCTAGACGGTGCGCCAATCCATGCACACACAGTCACACACTGAGAGACACTTTTTTTTAGAGACATCAGTTAACCTACCACGCATGTCTTTGGACTATGGGAGGAAACCGGAGTACCTGGAGTAAACCCACGCAGACACGGGGAGGACCCAGGCCGCCCAGGGACCTTCTTGCTGTGAGGCAGCGGCGCCGCCCATTATCAGCATTATTTAGCCCTGGAAAGTTATGTAGGTGATTTACTTTGGAATGTCCGGACGGAGGTTAAAATGGAAATGAAAAATAAATTGTCCCAGAGTGCGCGACACGTCGAACCTTATGGCAGGTGGGCTACAGCAGGAGGACCCTACCCAGTGCATGTATAGCATTCCTATGAAAGTGCTTGATGAGTTTAAAGAACTACCTTAATGTTAACCTTAATTGTCTGACTGAATGAAGAGGAGCAATCCTGTTCGTTAGAGGGCACACCTGTGTTTGATGTTTTCCCCTTAATCCTGATAAGAACACCACAAAGTGATTATAGTGTCACGAGAAGTGCCACCTTCCTTTTCCATAGAGCAAACATTATACTAATGAGATGCCACTAATAGCCGGCTGTTCACGGCAGCTTTCTGCAAGAGATCAAAAGGACAGGCTTGAAGGGTCATGAATATTCAATAAGGGACCGGCTGGAGTGCATGAGGTTGATACGGTGTAAAATAGGCGAGATGGTCAAAGGTTACCAAAGCACAGACCTGACATCCTGTGATTATCTGCTAGAGCTGCCTTGTTTGCCTGATTAAATCTAGTCTATATATTAACAGTCGTGTTACGACTGAGCTGCTTGTCGTCTCTGTTTTGCTTGTCGTCACTTTTCACTTTCCTAACCTTGGAACGTGAATTCATTTTCCAGACCGATGCGTCTCCATTTTGAGCCGTTCAGTTTCCTCTTGCGAGAGTATTTGGGAAAGAAAAGCCGGTACTGACCCTCAGTTAGTCTTATACGCTCTAGCTGGGATCTGGTTGTTCTTTGTACAATAAAACGGTTCGAACAGTGAATACTGCGATATGGGAAGCCTATTTCCATTATTGTGACTTTCTTAGTGGGTCATCCTCCTCAAACAGTAGTGCACAAAAGTCTTAGGCCACCATTAGGTTTGATGTTTTAACAATGCAATAATGAGCATGTAAGAGCCAAATGTAAGTTTTCTGTATTTCCTGTTTCTCAAGTATTCTTGTTATTTTCCATGCCCTACATCGTGCTGGATGCCTTATTATATGCAAATGTGGCAGCATTTACATTTATATCATTTATCCAGAGCCACTTACAATTCATACAGTCTTACAGTCCAAGCAATGGTGGGTTAAGGGCCTTGCTCAGGGACCCAACTTCAGAAGACCTTAACCACAGTTCCACAGCTTTGGCACATGAGCAGAAAGACAGATCGTAGCGCATTAGGGAAAACGATAAGCTATTGATGATCAGCCTTTTGCAAAATTACAGTAAGTTTCCTTATTGGATGCTAGATGTTGCCATGGTTCTAAGGATTACTTTGCATGGAGTAGGAGACTTCAAATAAATGTCTGAACACGCCAGTCCTGCCGCCCGTGAGTGCTAGTTATGTAAGAGCATGAGTCAGAACTACGCTTGGTGTGCACGTTTGCAAGTGGCCAGATAAAAGTGAGCAAAAAGAAAAAGTACTCGGCCACTACAGAGCATACGTAACGTATCGATGATGAGTGGAACCAAAAGCGTCAAACTTGGATTCGTCACGCCATAATCCTCTTTTCCGCTGATTTTTATTCCAATCTTTGAGCGCTTTAGCACATCTTGGGCGTTTTTAACCTGCTCCCTATTCGAATACCTGTTTTCTTAGCTGCTGCCCTTCCAAAAAGAGCGTTCTTGTCTTTTTCAGCAGAAGACCCAGCAGCGGGGCAGGCGAAGACCACTGAGGAAGACGACGATGACGCCTGGGACGATGCTGAAATCCCAGACTGCAGTGTCCTGAAGCTTAACCCAGATCAGGCACATCTGTTTTCGAGCTCCACAGAAGGCAAGTCGTCTCTCCGTCACTCCAGCGTTTGCAGTTGCTTTTTTTAAATTTATTTATTTATTATTATTTTTTTAAAGAAGCTTTGTAATCCAGTTACTCTAATACGTCCTGGCACTGCCGTCGTTTTGAAGCGGCTCGGGAAAATGTACGCTAAATTACCGTCCTTGGAAGTTCTACTCTGATTATGGAGGCCCTTTGCGTGTCGCTTAAGTATTCATAAATTGGTGTGTGTGTGTTTTCAGATGAGGAGCTTCCACCGATCAAACATGGCGAGGCGATCACAGACAGACGCAGCACCTTCCAGCCTCATTTAGCTCTCGTCGTGACACCCAAACAGGTTCGGCGCATTCGTATTCCCACGCAATCTTAGGCCGAGGCTTAGGATCAGAAGCCCTTGCTTCCAGAACAGCTTTAATCCTGAAATGCTGTCAGGGTGGAACAGGATTGTGGCAGAAGGTTAAAACGTTCGCAGGGTAGAAAATCCTGCCTGCAAAAATGTTTTTTTTTTCTTCAGGTGGAGAGCTACTTTACAGACTGAGCCTCTTGATCATCCCCTAAAGGTTTAATGATGTTTAAGGCTGGTGATTATGGAGACCATGGAATGTGCTCGACTTCGTCAGCTCTTGAATCATTCTAGCACTATAGATAGCCTTATTCAAACAGAACAGGGGATTATTTTACGCTATAGGGTTCTGTGGAAGCAACTCCAGGAATGCCTGAACATTTTCAGGAGATGCTGCTACAGTTAGGAGAATGCAGTCGAGGAGCAGGGGAATGTCGACTGCATCCGTTACATAGCGCATTCCGTAACAGTTATGTATTTGTGGCTTTGGGTATGCAAGTAATGTAAGAATTTAAAGCTAGACGTTCATTCATTTTGCCTTCCAATAGGCACCGTTTTCAGTTTCCTATGGAGAACCAAAGTGAAAATGAGTCCAGATGCACATCCAATGGTTCCATGAGCACAGAATTAAGCTTTTGACGTCCTCATCCCAGTCCCTGACCTCATGGAGAGATGTTGGAAAATTTCACAAGACAGAATCACTTACCTGAAGAGGGTATTAGATTTAGGAATCCTTGCACCACAGGCTTGTCTAGCTCCAGGACAAGACTTTTAGTAGTTCGATTCCAAGATCTGGAGTAGCGGAGACCGAGACAAGATTAAGATTTTTTGCACATACAAGAATCAAAATGAAAAAAAAATAGGTTTGTAATTCGCTTTATCATGCATAATTCACTGTAGTGTTTATATTATATTAAGTTCCATATATTATATATATATATATATATATATAATATTATTTTATATATAATATTATTTTATATATTATATATATATATATTATAATCTTTAATAATTGCAGTAAAATATAACTTATTGTATATAGCCTACAATTATTATTATTATTACTATTATTATTATCTGGAGCACCGTCGTTTTATTTTGAGCATTATAACTTGTTAAAGGTTTGTTTTTGAAACACCAACATCACATTTTTGCAGTTCATTAAGGAATGTTTACATTTTTATTCAGGTACAATTTATTTTATGCCTATTTCTAAGCAGTGTGTGTAGAGTTAGTATTCATCCATCCATTATCTTTCATCAACTGTGGGCACAAGGGCAGGAACCACCCTAGATGGGGCGACAGTCCGCCGTTGGGCGCACACAGTCACGTACTAAGGGCCACTTTAGAGACACCAGTTAACCTAGCATGCACGGCGCTGCCACCCCACCGAGCCCACTGTGCCGCCCTGGCGTTTAGTATGTTTAGTTATTACGTTTATTAAAGTAAAGTCAACACAAAAGTCCTAGAATCCAAAATTCCAGAATTGAATTGCTGTCGTAACATGAAGTTCCTAACATCCTGAACAGGATAATCAGAATAGGCTGAACAAGCACATCTAAGTTAAATAATTTCATATTTGTAAGAATGAAAGCCAGTGCAGTCACTGAGAAAACAGAAAATTCCTCATGCATCATCATCATCATCATCATCATCATCATCATCATCATGTTGCTTTGATATGCTGAGCTTTCTCAGCGTTTTCTTATTTAAATTGTACAGCAGTGGAAATGATGGTGATGATTCTGTTTCCCTTAATCAGAATCACCACACAGTGTCGCCTGATTATAAACAATGATTTAATTGATTTTATTATTAGATATGAAAACATAATCCATAATTCCAGATTCTGCAGACATGCTATTGACACTGAGCGGGCGAAAATGCAATCTAGTTCAAATAAAACGGGTTCATTAATTAGAATTCTGATCAAAAAGTTAAAAAAAAAAATTCGAAAAAACTTAGCCAATCAGAGTGTAGATTTTACTCAATAATGACATAAAGACTTGAGTTTGTAATCAGCTTTAGATCAGACGCATTGGTCTCGATAACAACTTCCGAGTACGATAGAGGTTCAGACCGAGCCTGGACCAAAATACTAAAACACGATAAGGTACCAAATGCAGCTTTAACAGGAGTGAGGTTTGTTTGCAGTTCAGTTTTAGGTCGTCTAATACAGGGTATGATTTCCTTTTCACACACAAACAACAAACTGATGCGTTTCTTGGGAGCAGAGTAAGACAGCGTGTCGGCCTTATTACACGCAATCAAGGGTTTCATCTGGGTTAACCCAATTACAGGTTCCTCTAATTACCAATTAGAATCTCTAGCCATCAGCACAGACGAGTAATGATGCTGAAAATGGGACTTTGTAGTCATAAATAAATCAGGAACCTCTACAAGCCCTAACAGCCATTTTGCAAAGTCAGTAACACAAGCTTTAAAATTTAAGATATTCGGATTTGTACCTTTAATAAAAAAGCATCTCTGTGTTTTTCTGTCACAGCCTTGTCGCTGTATTAGCAGTGTTTAGCAGACGGTCATACCCCCGCCCTAAAAAAAAAAAAAAAGACGTCCAAATAAGCTGAAAGCTAATGGGCTTTGCTCAAAGGCAATTTGCCAGGGCCTCGACTTGAATTCGGTGCCTTCATTAAACTCGAAATAGGTAAAAAAAAACAAACATTTCTGAGCTGATTGCTGGAAATTAGTAAACCTTGTACTTTCCGTTTCACTGCTCGGTAACGGATTGGATTCTTTTTCTCGTCTGTAAGTTGTTTAGCTTAAGCGGATGCACCGATGGGATTAAATGGAAATGTGCACTGAGCTGTTCCTCGGGTTAGGATTGAATATTCCTAGAGTTAAGCAGGATTTCCTCACAAGTGGGGGTGGGGGTGGGGGTGGGGATGGGCGAGTGAGAGGGGGGGGGGGGGGTATGGACTCCCATTTGGCGGTGGAAAGCCGCGCGGAGATTCGATTCCCGGCACCTCCAGGGCTTATTTCACACCCCTCGTCCTCGGTGATAAAATCGGTTTCTGCTTATTCTTTGTGGAAAAAGTGATTTGACAAGCCGGTTGACACCTGTTTAGAAATTCCATTCGATTCGCTCTTGGGCTGTTTTGACTCGTCACATCCGAGACCTCTGACTTTCGTTCTCGGTGCCCACACCGTGCCTCCGAAGCACAAACAACGTCTTGCCAGGGTGTCACAGCTGTCACCGCTCCTGCCTCCCGGCTAGGATCCGTCTAGCCTGTGACTCATTCACACATGGCTCATACGCCGCTAGCGTAGCACACTTAGCTTTCCCCCCGCCATGACAGAGCAGGACATGCCATGCCGGCTCAAGGGAACTGTCAGCAATTCAGGCTTACTTGATTGACAGCTCGTTTAGAGAGCACCTGTGCTAAACTGTATGACACCGGGCGTCTCTAGACTGCTTGTCCTACTGGGGCGCGCACAGTTTCGAGCTGTATGTGCCTGTCAGCCAAAGGGGTATAAAAAGAAACCTTTTAAGCACTGAATAGAAAGACATTCAACACTAAAGTGGACGTTACTCAGCCATGGATGAGAAAGGAAGCGCAAATGATCATTTCATTCATTTTATTCCGCTTAATCCACGAGGGGTCTAGCCAGTGCCCACCCGGCAAATCGGGGCACAAGGGCAGGGACAACCCTAGACAAGGCGCCAATCCAATCCGTAGGGCACGCACACACTCAGTCACGTACACAGTCACACCATGGGCCACTTTAGAGACACCAGTTAACCTAACACGCATGTCTTTGGACAGTGGGAGGAAACCGGAGTACCCGGAGCAAACCCACGCAGACACGGGGAGGACTCCACGCAGAAAGGACCCAGGCTGCCCCACCCTGGGATTGAACCCGGGACCTTCTTGCTGTGAGGCAGTTGCTGCTGCATTATGGGAAATGTAGTGCCTATAATTATACATTTCCTGATCCTTCTGAAAATGACCAGAGCATTTCCCGCACGCTACTATGTGTTCTTGAGTGAAAACGTGGCACTTTCTTTAGCCACAGACGGCACGTGGTCGAAGCGGAGCTTTAATGTCGGCCTCTCGCAGGCTCGCGCTTTGTTCGACCGCGCTGTCAGTCCGACGAATGAGCAGCACATGGTCCTAATGAGCCCTCTCTGGCTTCATTCCCAATTCTGGATTGTCTAACATCATTTTCTACCCAAGTTCTCCTTGCTTCTCTACTTTTTTGATGTTGAAGGTTTCTCATCTTCTGCTGGCAAGGAAAAAAAAAGATGTAATTGGTATTCGGGGATGGGAGCGTTGGGGAAACTTTTCTGGTTTTCCGCTTGTATACCCACGATGTTTAAACGTTTCAGGAGCTGCCATTTGGGCTGCACCTTGCATCCAGAAATCTTCGCCCGTTTTACCATCTGCTAGCTACGTTTTTTTTCCGACTCATCTCATTAACCAGCCGACAAGTCGTTCACACTGGTTCCGCTTCATGGTGCAAGCCCTTCCACACTTTCCCTGGTTCTAAATATCTTTAGTTCAGTCACAGCCAATGTCCTTATAGCGTTCCACTGTCCTTTGTAATTCAGCTTAGGCCTTAATTTCCATGATAATTCATTTGACCTGTAGCTTTGTTGTCGGCGTTTGGTTTGAAAAGGTATCGTTTTTATCACATTGTGCGCCCCTGTACACAGGGTTCTAGCGGACCGGGTCTCCAGAGGCCGTTGCCAGGTGCTCTAATTTTCACACTGAGTGATGCTGTGCTGTTTCTTCTCACTGATTTCCCCCTATTATTCAGGGTGGAAATTCGACTCATTATTACAGGAGCTCATCCAAAAATTTCTGGACTTTCTTTCTGGACTTGACTTAGTTCTCAAAAAGCTGATTTTCACTGGGTTTTTTTTTTTTTGTCTCTTAGAGGGTGAAGGTATTTTTAACGTAACCGAATGTTCATTTTTTTTTCTACACAGCTCAGTGGGCGCAATATTGCGTGCGTGCGCGAGCGTGCTGTAAATCGTGTTTCTTTCCAGCCAAGATGTGTTTTGAAATATGAATAAATTGACAGATTTAAGACATAAGCGCGTTTTTATTGAACGTGTTTTACCGATGTGTGTGTGTGCGTGTGTGTGTGCGTTGCAGGTGCAGAGGGTGCTAGACAAACTGTACGAAAACAAGAAAATTGCAAGTGCCACTCACAATATCTACGCGTACAGGTATGCGCCGCCTGAAAAAACGAGCGCGAGTCGATGCAGATTGCTTGTGTGCGTGTGCGTGTGTGCGTGTGTGCGTGCGTGCGTGCGTGCGTGTGTAAATATCTGCTGGGGGCCTGCGAGTGTAAACCTTAACGTTAAAGGCAGCTGTCAGGTTGGGCAGATGAACCTCCAGCTGATCTTGACATTCGGAGTGTGTGTCATGCTCAGATTAGATCGCACTGAGTAGCTGCAGACACGTCCAGCTGTTCTTTAGCCACTTCATTCCAGCGCTCTGAAAACCCCTCAGCGTTTAGTGTTTGTTTAGCTCCGGCGGGATCTTTGTGTGTTTTTCTGGTTAATACCGGAGGATTGAATGATGTGTTGGGGGGATCACGTTGGCTCCAACGGAGTCCAATCTTTATGCTTCGTAGCGAATTGATGCTATTTTTTTTTTGTATTATTACTAACAAGTGAGACACAAAGCTGTTTGGTCCCAGTCATGTGAGGTCCTGATGCAGTGTGCGTGCGTGCCTGTGTCACTAATAAACGTAGTCATGAGTCGCACTGTCGATTGTTTACAATTTGACTTCTTCATGCGTTTATGTGAGAACCCCAATGCTCATTCAAGATTTTAGCAAGGTCCTTCCAGTTTTGGAATAAAGGCTCGACGTTCCCTCTGGGATGAGGTCAGTGCAGAGCCCTCAGAACCCTAAGATCCCTGGTGTAATCCACTGGACTGTGTGGAGTTTGCATGTCCTCCCCCATGTCCGTGTTTACTCTGGGTGCTCTGGTGTCCTCTCATATTCATAGGTTGAGGGGGCACCCTGAACTGGCCATGGCTAGTCTGTTAAGGTAAGATTTTGACTGTCTAATCAATAAATTGAATCCATCCATCACTGTAAAGCTGCAATACTGTGAAAAAGTCTTACCTCTATCTGATCTATCTGTCTATTTATCTAACATCTTTACCGTGACTATGGGATACATCATCTGGCATGACCATTCAAGAAATTAGAAACTTCTCTTCTAAATCGCTAAATCGTCAGGCAAGACAGGAGACCCAAGTCCAAAACCACAAATAAGAAAGCCTGGGGCAATAGTACAGAACCCTGTGACCCACCACTGGCCTCATCGCCATAGCGATACAGTGGGGATGAAGCACCAGAGACGTTTTTTTTTTTTCTTCACCTTTTCATCTTTACTTGGACAAATCTCAAGTGTTACATATTTGTCATTGTGTCATAAAAGTATTTTTTTCAACCAAAAATAGCCGAACCTGAAGCCGAATCCAAATAGAAAACGTACGTCTTGAGGTTTGTTTGTAATAGAAAGTGATCTCAAAGCAGCTTTACAGGGACCGTGTCCAAAAGCACCAATAAGCAAGCCTGAGGCAACGACGCAGAATGTCCACGAAGCCATCGCTGCTCAAAAACAGGGAGGATTTTAGGAAACACTGTAAATGGTTCTTCCAACAAATATTAAATATTGCATATGCCATTATGACAATAACCTGTTAAAAGCAATCCTGACCCCAAAATGTCCAAATATCAAGCTACATTCAAATTGAAAAGTATTGACATTGAGATTTTTTTCACCGATTCAAAGCACCTTTGCAGAGCCCTGGGTCTGAAAGCTTTAATAAACAAGCCGGAGGCGACAATACAGAACGTCTGAGTCACCGCTGGCCTCATCAACGTCGCAGTGTAATGGGGATTGGAATCATGAGAGCCATTTCCAAAATGGTACCAAAAAGCAACCTGAGCTAATGTAGATATAAATAACCAATGATAGATGTTCCAAACACCCAAAACTTGTGCTCTAGAGCAATTCCTCTACATGTGTATAGAGCTTTTTTTTTTTTTTTTTTTAAATCCACAAGGGAACATGGTTTCAGAGCAGCCCTAAAGGAACTCGGGTCCAAAAGCGAGGCTGAGACACAAACCTCTGTGAAAGCACTGCATTAAAAACAGCCGAGAAAAGTTGGTTTGCTCCACAAATGTTCAGACAGATCCCTCATCCGTTCGTTTACTTTCTGTTTGTTTCCGTTGCCTACTCCCTGGCTGTCTGGCTGCTCGTAGATAACAACAGGTCATGCTGCAGAAGACACAGCGAGTGCCAGGATCATCTCGTACGGGTGCAAATAAAAATGATGCAACCGAAGAGTCAATCTTAGTTTATTGATCGGCCCGGGATAACTCCAGCAGGCTAATCATTTATTAATACGAGCCGGAACGTCATGTAACGTGCAAAGAAAGCTGTCCAACTGCCCAAAAACGAGGGGATATTTCATTTCTGTGAGGAGTGTAATTCTCGAAACCAAGCCCTGGTACCTGTAGTAAAATCCAGGGAAAATATCCAAGAGAGTACCGAAGTCCTGTGTCCTGTATCGAACTCAGCAATGATCACCGAGATCAAAGCTACGTTGGCTAGCGCCTGAGCATGCAGAGCATTTCTACGTCTAAGTTCTGTGTAACCTTGCTCCTTGTGAATGAAATTTGATCTTCTGTACATGCACGAGCAGCCCCCCCCCCGTACAGCGTCTCGTGATAAATGGACATCTAAGTGGTGCAGTTATATGTAGCAGGATCACATGCATGTTCAGAGAACAGAACGAGATGAGAAGATGAACGCTGGTGGAAAGAGAAGTCCTGGAAGATCATCTGCGCAACCGTTTAGTCATTAAACTGCAAAGTGCGTTGTCTGGGTGCTACCAATATTGCTATACAGCTATGCAGTGTTTCATGAACGAATTGCTGGACATTGGACCAGAAGGTTCTGGGTTCAAGGCCCACCTCTGCCAAGCTGCTACTATTGGGTCCTTCAACAAAGCTCTTAACCCTTTATTGCTTGGGTAAGAACATCTGCAAACTGCCCAATTGGGGAATTGTGAAGAACTGAGTTAGCTTTGGGCTTAACAAGCCTCAACTCCTTTGTTCCCTTAAAGAAGAAAAGCACGACAAATGACATCGTCGGCTATTCTGTGGAGTTCCGGGAGGTTATTGGGGTTGCTGGTGATTGGAGGATGCACTACACGCTCTATAGCAATTTAAAGACAAGTTAAAACAGGACGAGTGGGATTATGGTCTGGGAAAGTGTGACAGCCAAAGGTGTGACTTTTTTTTTTTTCTAAATGGTGATATTATATTTGATTCCAGCTGTCTATGGAATCTCTAGACGCTAGGTATGAGATGAATTTAAAGACAGTGCGAGGTGTCATACAGCATGTCAGGCGAAGAAGAGTTTTGCTCAGGAGGAAATCGAGGTTAAGAAACGTTCAGTGCAATCGCACGAGTTGAGCTAGAGACCGTGCATGGGTTTATGTCCGGAGATCCGTAGGGAAGCTTCCGTGGGGAATCGTGTTCTGCATGGGTCTCGAATTACAACCAGCAACCTGCGGTGGTACAGAACTGCTCTGTGAACATTTGAAACATGACTTCCGAGCGTCCCTGTCGAGGCTTTTCCTTTCGCCAAGTTGCGCGCCGAAAATCAAATCACATCGTAAACATTTACACGTCGCAATCGTCAGCATCTGCCTGTAAACGAAGTCTTACAAATCTGCCACCGGATCACAAAGAAATTTACAAGAAATCGTTATTGTTTAGAATTATTTCTGTCTTCTTTCTTAAACGTGTCCTCAAACGCGGAAACATTCAATCTTTTCTTAACCTTGCGATGGCCTCGGTTGTAGTTATTAATTATTAATTAGTTATTAATTGGCTGTTTTGGGAGCCTGTATGGGTCGAAAGCCAAGCTCTCATGCATCTCATCTCATGTTGTATCCAGGCTAGAAGTAGCATTACAGGGTAACTAGGCTCCTTTTAATCTTTTCTCTACGATTTCGATCCTAAAGCCTATTTGTGTGTGTGTGTGTGTGTGTGTGTGTGTGTGTGTGTGTGTGTGTGTGTGTGTGTGTGTGTGTGTGTGTGT